>VDFB02189564.1:0-16481 GCA_007258455.2 Sequoia sempervirens
AACTCCTGTTGTACCCCAAATTAAATTTTTTGCTACACTTAGGCATTTTAAAGAAATGAGTAAAAGTCTTGTCAAAACTATCAAAAAAGTTCAAAATTGGGGTTTGCATGTATTGCATGAGGGATAAAAAAATCTAATTTTTTTCAAAATATAATGATCTAGGTCTGCTCAGAGCGACCAAGTCTACAAAACCCAGATCTCAGTTTTTCATCCCTACTTTTTATGAAAATTGTTATTTTTAGAAACTTTGTAAAAAAAACTTTTTCTAGGTTTTTATGGGTTTCTTTCAAAACAAATGCTGACAAAATTTTCTAAAAATAGAAAGTTTGGTTGTTAGGGTTCAAACTGATTTTGATTGGTCGAAAATACTTCCTCATCAAGCTGGTGCAGTTGGAATCACAAAACGATCAGTTCTTCCCTAGTAGGTCTATTCTACTTTTTAAATTTTAGAAAGAATTTTGGGAATGTCGAAGCCATTAATGAAGGCCAGTCAGCTATCAGGCATCAAATTCAAACATTCAAACATTGGACGTGCACACAGATTGAAGCAAGGCAAAGGAAAGCACGTGCAACAAAGGAGAAAGGTAAAAATTGTAGAATAAAAACTAAGTCTAGAAGCCATGGGTGCCCCAGAGGGAGATAGGCGCCCAAATTTTTAGGGCATCAAATGATGAAATTAGGGTTTGTGCTCCCAAGAAATCTTGTGCAGGATTCTGCCAACTTCACAATGGATGTCTTTGTCAAATCATTAGACTTGTCAATCACCGGTGAATTCAAATCAAGCTGAAGGTATAAAATGAAGGCCTAACTTTGAAGAATGAAAATTTAGCAAAAATGGCTAAGTTTGGAGGAAATGGGTGCCCCTGGAGGAGATAGGGGCCCAAGATTTTGAGGGCCTAAAATGATGAATTTGTAGACGAAGCCTCCAACATGATTTCCTCAAAGTTGATCAAGCTTTCTAACAAAACCATCAACACATCAATCAGAGTTGGCAGTCATCAGATATCGAAGGCTGAATAGGGGGAAACATGAGTAAAACATCAAAATTCAAAAGCAAGGTGAAAAACATAGAATAAATTCTAACTTTGGTGAAGTTGGGTGCCCCAACTAGCTAGGGGTTCCCTAGCTTTTGACCCCTGAGATTCAAATTTTAGAAGAAATCACTCCCAAGAGACCCACTATAGAATTAGTCAGGCTATCCAGTGAATCTGACAATTAGCCGATCAGATCCCATAATCAAGGATGCATCAGAAGATCAAAGGGAAACAAGCAAGAACTTGGTGAGCATGAAAATGGCTAACATTGGGAAAGTTGGGTGCCCCAGAAGGGGAAGGGCGCCCATGATTTTGGAGGTCAAAATGAAGATTTTAGTCATATTTTTCTCCAGAAAAACCTCGCTAGATTCGATCAGGCTTCGCAATGAATCATTCAGCTCATCGATAGGATAAATTTGGAAGCCAAAAATCAAATTCAAACTGGGGTCTAGAAACAAGCAAAAGTTAAAATTCTCAAAAAAATGTCTAAATCTGGAAGAGATAGGCACCTCCAACCAAGAAGGGAGCCCAAGTTGCCATGCCTTAGCTAAATTTTCAAAATTTCAAGATGAATTAAAATGTCCAAATTCAATGAACAAGCTAAGGCCAGGGAAAAATTTAGTGGCAAATCTTTGCTAATTGGCGAATTCTAGGAATCAGCCAAGTCAAAATTGGTGAATTTCTCGCACCCAATAGGGTGTCTAAATCATCTGGATTTTATGAACTATAGGTTCAATGCATGTCCATTCACCAATGAGTTTTTTTATGAGGCATATTTAGGCAACAAATTTTCCATTTTCAAACTACGCGTTTCAATTGGACCGACTAATATTTTCCCCTGGAATCCTAAAAGCATTTAATAAAACACCTACATATTTGTCAAAACTATTAAAACAACATTGTATCAGGACCCATTTCGCCAATTAAAATTTACAAATAGTTGCTTGTGAAGACCCATTTCACCAATTAAAATTTATAAATAGTTGCTCATGAGGACCTATTTTTCCAATAACATTAAAATATAATTACATTTGAGGACACATTTCACCTTGAAAATTACAACGTATCGTTATATAAGCACGTAGGATTCGCCAAATTTTTAATAAACCATTTAAAAATCCCGTGGAATTCGCCAAATATGGAATCATGGATTTATATAAATACAATCAAAAGTGTCATTTATTCTTACACATTTTGTTCGGTTCTGAGGTTCTACTTCTCAATTTGGAAGTCAACGAAAGCCGAAAACGTAGACTTAAAAGGTGAGTGATCATTTATTTGTAGTGTTATTAGTTATAATAATAAGTTTTCTTTGTCTCTTTTCCATTCTTGCTTCAACAAAGTGAACCTTAGAACCAAACTCTAAAGTTTCAAAGTTTTTGAAACCTTTGACCCACCGAGTAGAAAGATGACTAGGAAAGACTTGCAACTCAACAAAGTGAACCATCAACCAAGTTGGGGAATCGGGAAGTTATGAAAATTTAGAACTCCATGACAAGGTTATAAAACTTTGAGGACTAGTGACTAAGGTTAGGAAAAGCCAAAAAAATTACATTGTATTCCATGGTATTGAATTTGATATGTGATTCTGCATCATTATTAAAGAACAACACTTATCACACTACTTATAAATTCCTATTGCATTTCCATTCACACAATCTTTGATAAATAACTAAAAGGAATATTATTAATCCATTCCTTGAAAAGAAGCTAACAATTCAACATCCATAACTTATAAGTTATAAGCTAACAAAAGCTAATAGTTCAACATAAATAACTTATAAAGGCATCCACCCAACTTAAACAATAAAAGCTTAAACTAACAAATCACCTAAATTATACTGAGAAATCCTTACGTATCCATCACCATAAAATATTTATTCATGGATAAACATTCCACAACAATGAAACTATCCAAAAATCTATCATTCTAGTAATAGACACTCCACTAGAAAATAGAGAGTTTTTTGTCTTGATAACGATTTCTTGAAGACAACCATTTTAGAAATTAAAATAAAAAGTCTTTGAAGTATCAAGAGAGCCAAATTAAAGAAAATAACATAAAAACTAAAAACTAAATAGTGGTCCCACTCTCAGCACTGACTCCTTCACTTTCAATTATTTTCGCATCCTCCTTCAGTAATGCCTCCTGTGCCTTTACTCTTTGCATGTATTCCCAGTACTTGGTGACAATTGTGGTGATTTTTTTGCTTCTTAGAGTTGTAGTAATCTGTAACCTGGTTCTCTATGTGACCAAAGCCTTTTCAGACTCAACCAACATCTGAGATCTTTTCTCTTCTCCACTTTTATAAGTCCTCAGGTGGATCTCCATTCCACTGAGTTTCGAGGACTCCCATGTCACTGTAGCAGGATCAACTATTTTTTTCTTGAATATCTCTCTAAACTTCAAAGAGATCTCTTTTATATCTAGAATATTTTCATCAAACTCATCAGTAATTTCCACTCCCAGAATATGACAATCTTCTTTAACTTCCACCAACATTTCATAATATTGATCAAGTGTATTATTAATTTCCTTCACCAAATTATCATACATATTCAATTTCCATTCCAATGAAACGAACTAGGAAGGGTCTAGCTCCTTAGGATTATTCACAATTTTCTCACCAATTAATATCTTCGAATCCATAGAGTTCAATTCTTTCATTTCCTGAGAAAGCATATAGAGACTACTTTGATCTTTTATGAGCTACTGAAGTTCTGTTACTAACTCCTCCCTCTTGTTAACAACTTGAGTGTAAAAGAGCACAGATTTATTCAAAAAGAAGATAGCCTCTTGAGATATTTTATTGATCCCCTCACAAACAGCTCTAGAATAGCTCAAATTCTTTTTAATTTTCTCTATGGTGAGCACATCAATGCCCTCCACCTGAGAACTTGAGGCTTCATCAAATGTAGGAGTGGCCATGGAAGAAATAAAGTTACTCAATGCGAGGAATTGAGATTCCAGTTTTATATTTTCTTTCCTCTATTCTTTCACTCTTTTAATCAAGGTATTGACTGAATAATTGGCATGGTACACATCACCTTCTAGTGTTGGAGGCCCCATATCAACATGTGTGACTTTGTAGTCCACCTCTATTATTTCATCTTCATTTAAATCCTTCACAGGCTCAACAATTTCTAACATTTGATTTCCAAAAGTAGCATCAGTCACCATCCTTGACATCCTCCTGGCTTTCTTAGGTTTTGAAGAGATTTGAAGTAACTTTAAAACTATATCCACTCCAACTGTCATTGTAGGAATATGCTTCTCTTCTTCTGCACTACTTTTTTCAGCCATCTTGGGGAGGCTACTATTAGACCAAAATATTCATTTCCACTAATAGTTTCTTTAGGAGAGTTAGGAGTAATAGGTGGATTATCAACTGAAGGTGGAGAAGAGAGAAATTCAGACAAAGGAGGAAAGATATTATCTTCAGCGATCTGTTTAAAGATAGCTTCAAAATCTGCAGCCACAATTTTTTCTTGATTGGTATTCTTCTTAGGGGTAGGAGAAAGCACACTATCTTGTTCATAGATGCTCTTCAACTTGATTGTTTCTTCTGGCCTACCACCATCACCTCCTGACTGAGAATTTGCACTAGAGGACCTCACAGAGGGTTTCCCCAATGATACATTTGTACCAGATGCTTGCGTAGACCCCTACTCATTCTTTTGTGATAACTTAGGCTCCTGAACAGGACCAACAAATTGTCACCATTTCCCATCCAACTAGTCCTAGGTTCTTTTAAGAACTGGGGCAACATGCACCCTCATATCTGAAATTTCACTTTGGCTCTAATCAACCCTAGGGTGGGATTTATCAAGCAATTTTTCATATGTAGGATCTATGATTGTTGAATCCTCAGCTACATTTTCAGGAATATGAAATGACAGACCAAAATCCTCTATCTATTTTAGTGTTAGCCTCATATAATCTCTTCTCAAAACTTCCTTCTCATCGACACAATCTTCCCAAAAATCTTAGATCGATGGGTGATGCCGATATAAACTCCCTCCATAGAGACTATGCTTCACAAAACCCTTACTATCAAAATTATCTCTCATAGACAGATTCCGGAGGTTATTTTCCTTGAGAATTCCTTCAACTCCCGAGGCCATCTGGTTTTTTTTGCACACAAAAGAAGGGGTCTCCAATGGGAAGACATACCCTCATTTCCCCATATTGGTATACTTAATATTAACCATGGCCACTTGTCGACAAACTTCTAGAAATATCAATAAATCTTCAGGATACCGAGGTAATTTAAATGGGGCTTTCTCAAAACACCCTATTCTCAGATAGGAAAACTTATCAAATTGGATATAAAATCTCCCAAATTTTGATACAAGAGAAATTGATTCAAGGGAAAGGCACATTTCTCGATTTCCATCTAGCTTCCTATCGGCCTCCATTAAAAATGCATCATTAACACGAAAAAAATCACCTATTCCAAATTGTTTAGTGAATTAAGGAAAGTGTTTATACATAGGCATATCAAAATTTGGGGTTCCCTGTAGCTCTAACCCAAGCCAAAAGGACCTCTGACTACCTACAATGTACGTCAGGAAAGAACACATACAGAAAGTAGCAGTCTTATGGAAATTAATTAATTGCTCATTCAAATGGAAGCAAATAACTTCAACCCAGTCAATGAAAATGTTCTCATCACAAACTATCAAGATAAACCAGCACATCCAATCCTCAAATAACTCAACTTGTGCATTCCCAACAACGTGGTGCAATAAAGCAATAGCATCTACAATTTCTCCCTTAAAATGCAATCTTTTGAGTTTGCTTGACAGTTGCAACTTACCTTTCTTTTCATACTTCAATTAGGTTTTGGCCATGTAGTTCTTACACTAGTTCTTATTCGCTTTGAAAAATTCACCTACCACTGCAACAGACATGTCTTCTACAAGTTCCCTTTCTAGAATCCCCAATGCGTAGGAAACAACTTCAGGAGAAATTTCTGCAATTATAGTTCTATTCGCGGCTTTAATTTCCTGTGTCTGCGAAATGTACCTTCTCGTACATGTACTTATCAGGTCCACACTTAACTTCTGGAAATCCTCCAGCCTGAGCTAGCCCACTTTCTAAGAGTTTTATATCCAGCTCAAACTTGTCGTCCCTCTCCAGGTGCGCCCAAAATTCATCTAACTTAAAAGGTTTGAGCGTTGTATCCCTTATGCTGACCCAACGTTCACTCTGCATGAGCACAAATTCGTGGAGAACATTTTTTTTTACATGAGATTCTGAGAAGTATTGGCCTTGGAAAAGAATGAGAATGCAACCTAAAAGTATGAGTAAAAAGAATGTTTGCACTTGAGAAGTACTGGCCTTGGCAAAGAACGAAAATGCAGGCTAAATGTCTTGAGTAAAACTTTGCCACCCACTTATGTCGTTATTTTTGATAGGACGTGCTTTAAATGTGGCATTCAATTTCATTCCTTGAAAAGATAGCCTTTAAACTTGCATGCTTTTGGAAATTCCTGAAAAGACAACTCAAGTTTATTCCATACATAGGATTCAATGAGATGTCAAATGATGACGCTTTTGAAAGGAAAGATAAGTCCATCATGTCGCGTGGTCGCTAAAACTTGGAACCTAAAAACCAAAGTCTGAAGTTTCAAATTTTTCAAAACCTCTGACCCAACGACTAAATCCACACACCATAACTCAAAGTTTATGTATGCATGAACTTAAGTTACTCAACCAAGTGAACCAAGTCAGGGAATCGGGTAGTTATGAAAATTTAGAACTTCGCGACAATGCGACATGTCACATGGTTATAAAACTCGAAGGCCTAGCGACTAAGCTTGATTTGCTCCCTTATTCTCAGTCTACAACCATACATCAAATTTTCATCGAACGGTTGAGTAATTTATGATATAAATAATAAACATGTGTTTTAAAGTTTTTTTTTAATTTTTAACCATTAATGTGCTCATATTGACATCAAGGCCTTTATAAAATGAATTACAATGTCACATTAATAGCACTAAGCACAGTAACACTTAAAGTTGCAATTGCAAAGGACTTAATAAAAGGAATTACAATGTCACATTAATAGCACTATAACACTTAATGTCGCAAAAGACTTAATAAAAGGAATTACAATGTCAAATTAATACCACAACCATTTATTTTATTACAACTGAATTACAATGTCACATTATTACATAGTACAAATACAAATGTAAGCGCAAGCACCAAGCTTCTGTTGGATCGCTGGTGAAAACGTAAATGCAATACATGTGTGTCTAAAAATAAATGGGACTTGTCGGGTCAACCATGCACTTTGAAAATAAATTCATGGGGAAAGGTGGGCTAATCAAACCAGGGAAATGGGAGCTATTAAGATACAAAATGTACTTCTCCCCTTTGAAATCAGAGTCATGCAGAAGATGAGGGATTGTAAAACTGCTTCCATCTTCTACTTGCAGCTTCCATGCACTGGGAGAGCACTTATCTCCATCAGAGCTCCTAATCCTGGCTCAAAACCTGTCTGAGAAGTCAGGTGAACCAAATCAACTTCTTTCCAATTCCACCCATTCTAAACTTGAAGGAAATTGGTCTTTTACTCAGTAACTACATAACTGTAGGCAGGAGAATTTAGACTATCCCCAATAATGCCACATCATCTTCTTCCTGAATCCTATTCCTTATTAACCCTCCAAAATGAAAACCCTTATGACAATTCGAACATTGCACTCAAATTCTCAATAGTAAAGCCTTTAGCCTTCAATGAATGATTTCAATTTTCAGTTGTGCTCACTATCCTTATTTATGGGCAACAGTGCCGCCAATAGTGCCACTACCAAGCTGGTCCTTGTGTACACCTCACACATGTCACATGTGAAGTTAGGTATAATCATGATTCATGAATCATAATCGCAATTTGTACAAACCAAAAAAAATACTTAAATTTTAATCGATTTGTTTAAATTAAGCCTTACATTTATCTAAATGTTTAATTTGATTGATGTTTGGACTCTGACAGGCTGACAATTGCCAAAATCGCCAATGGCCCTCAAAGTTCAAACGATATGAAATCATTACAAATTTTGTTTCACTAGCCATTTAGTCTTGCATTGGCAGCAAATTCTAAACCCCTTGATCATTGTAAATCTAATGGTTAAAGGGTGATTTCGGAGGTTTAAGTTCACAAGACTAGTGCTCTATGCATTTATTCTGGAATGCAACTACAACCATACATCAAATGTTCATCAAACGGTTGAGTAATTTATGAATTATGATATAAATAATAAATATGTGTTTTAAAGTTGTTTTAAACTTTAATGCGCTAGGATTGACATCAAGGCCAAGGGGCCAATAACTTAATGTTGCAAAGGACTTAATAAAATGAATAATGATACTAGGAACCGAGGGAGAAGGTCAATGAAAAATTAGAAATCAATAACATTTCATCTTTTGGTAAACCCTAACAAGAGTGACAACTTTGAGTGTTTATAATGTTTTTTTGTCAATTTGATGACAACTTTCTTTTTTCATTTGTATTGCTTTATGTTTTACTTTTAAATCTGCATACAATTATTTCATAAATAGATAATACTTAATTTCTCAAAGGAAAAAAAAACTGATTTGAATAGATTCATAGACACTAAACTTAGAAAATAACTCTTTGATGACAACTTTCTTTTTTCATTTGTATTTCTTTATGTTTTACTTTTAAATCTACATGCAATTATTTCATAAATAGATAATACTTAATTTCTCAAAGGAAAAAAAACTAATTTGAATAGATTCATAGACACTAAACTCAGAAAATAACTCTTTAATGTAAATTTATAACCATTTATTTTATTACAACTGAATTACAATGTCACATTATTACTATCACTATTACTAACCCTATTTAATAATTTATAGGCCACTAGTGTTGCTACCAGCTTGATTCACGCAAACCGAAAAACCAACTTAGTCGATTTGTGTATCTTAAGCCTTACATGTACAATTAAAAATTAAATTTTTTAATTTGATTGATGTCTAGCTACATGCAGATTGTACCTCAATCTGACAAGCTTGTCAAAATCACCAGACTCCAGTCAGCACTACCAGTGCCACTCAAATGATATGAAATCATTACAAATCTTGTTTCATTAAAGCTATGAGTTGTCCAATCAATCTCTTTGAATGTTCAAAAGATTGAGAATTTCAATTAAATTTAATGTAATACATCAAGGCATTGAAAAGAGAGAAATGAGCCTTGATCTCGCCATGTGTCCGCATCTAACGGTTCTAGTGTTATTTTGAAGGTTTCAATTCGCAAGTCTACTGCTTCAGAGATTTACTTCCAGAATGCAACTACAGTCGTCCATCAAAAATTCATCGAATGGTCGTGGTTATATTGATTTTCCTTTACATCCTTTGTGTAAAATGTTCTTAAGTTTTTAAGCCTGGGTCCTACGTTCTTTGAAGGTGGTCCCTCTTTTAAAACAAACTTTCTGCACGTGCATATTTCTACCTCTTGATTTCTTCTCACTCATCACTAAAATCCAACCCACTGGGTTCATTACCATGATGATGAGCCTTAATCTCCCGACATGTCCGCATCTAACAGTTCTAGTGTAATTCTAGAGGTTTCAGCTCGCAAATCAATTGCTTGAGGGATATACTTCCAGAATGCAACTATAGTCGTCCATCAAAAATTCATCAAACGGTAGTGGTCCATAATGTCGCGTGGTCACTGAAACTTGGAACCTTAGAACCAAAGTCTGAAGTTTCAAAGTTTTCAAAACTTCTGACCCACCGACTACATAGATGACCAAGAAAGACTTACAACTAAGGTTAGGAAAAGGACCAAAACCTCGACTTTGGTGAATTAAGATAGGAAAGGTGGCAAGGATGGTACATTTATGAAGTGAAGATCATAGGAAAATTTTAGCAAGTGGACATGACTGTTGGATCGATGGGTAATTAAGATTGGTACGTGTGGAGTTTGGAAAATTATTACCTCTCGTCCCTCGATTAGCAAAGTTAGATTGACAATTCATCAAACAGTTGTGGTTAGATTGATTTATACTAACACTTCGCCAGTGCATTTTTTTTTTATCAATGATAATAGTTTATTTTATTAAATATAAAGCAAAAGTTACATATACTTCAAATTTAACTTCATCCATCAACTACCAAAAACGTTGATTAACTAGCATAGTTTCCATTTCCAAGATATCAAATTATCCCTAAAAATATACTTCAGATTTATCTTCATCCATCAACTACCAAAAAAGTTGATTAACCAACATAGTTTCCATTTCCAACATATCAAATTATCCCTAATCATACCCGCTTGAAATCTACCCTTCCAACCATTGTTTGTTCCCCAAGGTGTTTTACAATTACAATGCAAATCTAGGCATAACCCCCAAAAAACAAAATCATAGACAAGATTTAGTACAATAATCTATTTTTTTTTTTAAACTTGTACTACTTAGATGCCTTCGATGAATTACCCATCTCCAATGGCTCTATCTCCATTAGCGGCTTCATCTTCTTCCTCAGACGGAGACCCTTCTTTTCATGCATCTCTGCTCTGGCAATGTCTTTGAGATTCTCTATGACCTCATCGACCTCCATTAGCTCGATGCAAATTTTGAGTACTTGCCACCTGTGCTCTGTACCTTCTCGCCATAGAGCTTTGGTGCATCCTTTTGGCCACCTAATAAAGAGATGATTTAAATCTGTGAGCTATGGGCCTCCATCATCCATGCCTTCAACCTTAACAAACCCCACTCCTGGTATTGCCTATTCCAAAATGCCTTCCATATCCTCTAAAAAATCTTTGTGAACTAGAGTTTTCAAGACTTTCCTCACTACATCCACTGGCTCTCCTAAGTCCAGACCCCAAGCCATGACCAACAAATAAATATCCATATTGGTCTTGTATTTGTGCTTTAATTTTTCAAAGCCATTACCCAAAATAAATTGAACTACTTGCACCACCTGCACATCTTTGAAGAGAAATAAACCCCATAGCTAGTTCACAGATGCTTTTCCAATGAAAGGGTCCAGCTTCCTCGCGATGTCAAGGTGAAACTGGCCTCCATTGTTTCTATGGTTCACTGGCTTCCAGACAAACACCCACCGTTGACCGGCTACATGAGATGTGTCTTTAATACATCTCAATTTTCCAGCCATCTCCATTAATACCGATTCCCGAACATATGTCTAGCACCGACAAAAATCCTTCATCGATGCTTCACTTCTTACGAAAACTTTTGCCTCCTTCGCTTACTAAACAATGTTTAATTCGCCATTTTTTTTCTTAATCATTTGAAAATAGGTTTAATTCGCCAATGAATTTTATTTTTTAGTTTGAAAAAAAGTTTTAATCACCAACAAAATTATTTTTTCTGGTTTGAAAACAGGTTTAATTCACCAATCAAAATATTTTATTGGTTTGAAAATAGATTTTAATCGCCAATGGAAAAAATTTAGTGGTTTTAAAAAAATTGCATTTCACCAGGATTTTCCACAGACTTCTATCGATTAGAAAATATTCGCCAATGGACATTTTGTTTTTCACGAAAAATAAAAAAATTTGCCACTAAAACTAATATTTTTATTAAGAAGTATACAAGATTCACCAGGATTTTACACCTTTTCCGAGGGGAGGGTTTCTTAAAGTTTTCCCTGGTTGAGGCTAGGGTTTGCATGGAGTGAAAGCAAAAGAAAGTAGATTTTCTCAAGCCTAAAACTTATTTAAGATGCCTTTGCCATTCATTTTTCATTATTCTTGTAGGTGGTGTCCAAGGGAGAGAAGAGGAGCAACAAACAAAAGTTTTTCTTTCCAGGATTCAAAAGCCATAACTTGTTGATTTTTCAAAGTTCTTCATGAATTTTCAGACCAGCAACAAAGGAGCTTGCTTTTTCATGCTTTTTTCATCCAAAACATCAAATTTTTGAAGGAGGTCAAGGTTGTCAATTTTTAGTGATCTAGGGTCATCTCAACTCATCATTCTGAACATTTTTTGAAGGAATTTTTCAAGTTGCAGCAGCTACTTTTCTCATGCATGTAAGAAGAATCATCAAAATTTTCAAGATTTGATCATCTAGGTCCTTTCAAAATATTCTTCTGAACAAAACCTAGATGCCAACTTTTTTTGTGAAAAATTTCAGATTTTAGGGTTTGCTACTTTTTCAATCAGCCTTCAGTATTTTCAACATTTGATCAATTGGGTTCATCCAAAATGTACTTCTGAACAAAACCCAAGTGCCAGCTTTTTTTCAAGAAAATTTGAAGAAATTAGGATTTACTGCTTTTTCAATCTACACTCAAAATTTTCAAAAAATAGGCGATCTGGGTCTTCTTGTAACGAAATTCTAAACAAAACCCATATCTTAGAATTTTTTTGAAAAATTCATCCATTTAAAGAAGAAAAACCAACAGGCTAAATTTAGAAAGTTGTGCAAAACTTGTTTGAACATAGGCAAGTTTACAGCCATTATTCAAGGTTTTCAGTATGGAGTACACTCCCCTTGAGTACAAGACCAAATCAACTCTCTATCACGACTTCATCAAAACAGCTAAGACTAACTTGCACCACATCAAACCATAGTTCAATTTGCAACCATTGGAGAATGCAGGCAACATTGCAGTTAGGAACCTTGGTCACTCCGACTACTTGCAGCAGCGTCCATTCCTATTTCAGTACAGAGTTTGGAATTCATAATTGCTTGTATCAAGCATTACAATCTAGGCAACTCAAAAGATTCAATCAGTAGATGGAAGAGTGCTTTGCAGCTTGAAGCCAGCTATGATTGAAAAACGCTTCTCAATTCCACCTTGGCCTGAAAATGTGACTACCTCCAAGGAAGAATGTGAAAGAATATGGGAAATGCAGCAAGAAGATTGCATTGAAGTGGATGAAAGAAAAACATAAGACTCTTCCAAAGAATGTCGAGCGAGGGGAATTCAAAGATGAAATTGCTATAATGATCACCTTGCTCAACAAGATCACTAGTCAAGAGGATGATACAAAGTTCCAACCCTGGATGTTCTATGTTATACCTCATCTAATTAAGAAGAAAAAATTCTATGATTGGTCAACCTTAATCAGTGATAGCCTTCATCAACAGATAACTGAATATTTCCAAATTCACGAGTTCCACATGGCCTCCTACCTTGTCTACCTAGTGGCCTTCCAAGGAAAATTCAGAGGGTTGAACACTATGGGATATCTGAATGTACAACACATCTACAACTATTATCCTCAGCTAGAGTTCATAGAGTCATCACATCATTACAAGAGGGTGAACGAGGCTTTCCTGATGTATATAGTGCGAGACCTGGATAATGAGTTGCACATTCATATTTCATCAACTACCAGGGTAGCAATGGCAGAGTGGGAAGATTGGTTTATACAATTTCCTACCTTCACCTACATCTGAGTCTACGATTTCCCCAATGCTCCACTCATGTTGCCAAGGCCCATCAGATGAAGTTGTTTTCATGGAACTCCTAAGGCAAGCATATGATGTTCACATAGTCTTGAGGAATAGAAAGAAGCTTGCCTTCAGTTTTCCATTTGAGTTGGGAATTTACACATGTAGATCAGTAGCAAATGCCAATTCCATGGATGATGAGTTGGCTATACTTGGTCTCAAGCCTTACAACGAGAGACGATCATATGACCCTCATGGCATCTTCGTAGCCCGACTTGAGAAGAATTATGCTCATGTTCTTGTGCTTGAAGATTTTTGGGCCAACTACAGAGACAAGTTCGAGGTACAGAGGCATAGTTACAGCAGACTCAATCTTCATCAACTAAAAGATTGTTTGTCAAAGGATATTGAAGGACTTTTAGATGATGATGGAGATGTACTTCTCCCAATGTACACTCAAAAGCAAATCGAGCAACAACCTCTTCCACAGGTTAACTGGACCAACAAAGAAAACATCTTAGTGGAAGAAAGGACACACCAAGTTATTGAGTACAAGACTTTCTTGGTCCTCAAGAGAAAGAAATCCATTCTAGTAGCAAAGCCACCAAGGATACAATCATCACTTCCCTCTTCTTCTAAAGCACAGCTGAAGATGAAGGGTATAAGTCAGTCTCAAGAAGGTGTTTAGGGTAGCAGATCAACGAAGAATGTAAGAAGGTTGGACTTCTCAAGTATAGTCATACAGGAGCAGCCAGTAGTTGAAACAAAATCTCCTCTAGAAGAGTCCGTACCTCAAAAGGAAATAGAAGATGTGCCCTTGACACATGATTCTCCACCATTACCAAGGTCTTCACCAATTCACATTGATCTAGAGATTGAAGAAGATGAAGAAGTTGCAGCTGAACCTCCCAGGGAAGTTAGTAGAGATACTACCACATCTTGGATTGAGAGCTCCCTGGGAAGGAAGAGAAGAAGGCCTTCATATCAGTTGAATTTTGATGATCTTGATAATGTTTATCAAGAAGCACCTAAAAAGAAGACAAAGAAACAAATTCACTTTGAGAGAAATCCTAATGGTGATATGATCATGGAGACTGCTACACCTCCTGAAGACAAAAACAAAGATAAGTTGATGTCAATGATTTCATAATGGTTAAGGCCAACCTTGGAAAGAACATCAGGCATGTGGATGTGATTTTGTTCAAAGTTGCATCTAAAACTCTTCAAGAAAGAGTGTTGAAAGATGGAGAATATAAGGCAACCCTCAAGGCTGAAATTTGACAACTTAGGCTATATATTTCTAATCTTGTTCATGGCACTTCAAAGGCTACTCAAGTGTTGCCCGAAGTTTTAGAGACACTAGATGATCATCAATAGTTGAGGTAGTTGGTAAAATGTGGGAAGAAAACTCAAGAATGGATTGAGGGTTTCATCCTTAGAGGAAAAGAAATCTTGGCACAAATGTTTCAACTAAGGAATAATGCTCATGACTTATGCCAAGGGATTCAAGGATTTGAGTAGTCAATGGCAGAAGTGAAACCTAGACACGAAATCATCATTGTAGATTTGAATACAACTTATGGCTCAACGGTTTCTAGGGAACACAAGAGACAAATCCTTGCGTGGAAAGAATGTAACATCTTCAAGGTGAGAACCCATGAGAGGATATCTGAGGAGTTTTTTGCATACAAACAAAGGGTGATTGAGGCTCTTTTGTTCATAACTGAGTTTTTTGCGGAGATTCCTTCACAGTATAGTCATGAAGATGGTTCCTATGTTGGACTTGACGATGTGCAAGCCCAGTTTCAGAATGTTGTTCGTAGAAGTGATGGTAGTAATTCGATTGGTGGAAGGATGAGTCACATTTCCATGATGTCAGCAAGGTTCGAGAAAGCAACCAATGAGGTTGAATATTTTATGAGATTGATTGCAGATGGTGAAGAAATCCTAGAAAAGAAAAACTTTTCTATTGATAATATTGATGCACCTAACAGAGACACAGTTTCCAACTTTTTGGCGAATGTGATTGAGATTTAAAGAAGCCTTCATCTAGAAGCTTTCTTTTTGCTTTCTTTCTATTCTCATCACAATTCTTATCTACTCTTTGAAGAAGAGAAAGAAGATAAAATGTAATAGTTGGCATTTCCTATTTTTCTTGCTTTCTTAGGTGGTTAGATGTTATCTTCTTTTAGTTTTAGAAATAAAACTTGCTTGTTGAGCAAGCCTTAGTTGTAAAAGCAAGGAGATTTTAGGGTTCCCTACTCCTCTTCTTGTCTATAAATAAGAGCAGCCTAGCTCATTTATTTTCAACCGTACTTGTGACAACAAATTGTTGAGCCTCTTTTTCCTACAAGTTGTTGTGTAGTTGCTCACTTCATGTAAGAACAAGTTTTCAAGTCTCTTTTAGCTACAATTTCATGTTCAGTGCATGTATCTTGTATAATATTTGTTCCTAAGATTTGAGAAATAAAGTCTTGTGCCTATTTTTCCCTGATATAATGTCTCAAATTTTTATTTATTGTGTTATGCTTATATGATCTCTATTTTCAACTTGCATTGAAAGTAAGTAGATGTATGTTGGAGGAAGAATCTATTTAAGTACTTTGTTAGAGAATCAAACTTTGTCCATTTCTAATTCTCTTGCTCTATGTTTACTTGAGAAATTAGAAATGTCATTAGCGTAGGTTAGTCGTAGTTGAAATTCCAAAACAAAAAATCTCAGCTATGACACTTGAGTTTTATAAATTGTGTTCTCTTAACTGATCAAAAAGATAGGCAACTTAGTTTTAGTTTACTTTCTCGAACACCATCAGCAAAGAGGGAGCTTCCCCTCCTAATTTGAAGAGTAAGTTATCTATGCATAGTTGTTTGTTTCTAATCCGCATTCCAGAGGTGCGAATTAAAATGCCAACAACTCCCATTCCCACTCTCTCCCTCTCCCTCTCCCACCCCCCCTTTTCTCGCACGTCTCTCCCAATCCTAGTGCCACTCACTATCCCTCTCCCACTCTCCCCTCCTCTCTCCCACTCCCCCTC
>VDFB02189565.1:0-10701 GCA_007258455.2 Sequoia sempervirens
ATGGTGATTTGTAAGCTTGTTTAGTGTTTTAAATTTCTTTTTGATGTGCCACCTACTCAAAATGGTAATTCTAGAAAAACAAATATATCAGATCTGTATGCCAAGTAAATAACACAGAGCTGGAATGAATCTTCAACCGTTTTCAAACAAATTCCATACGCCTCCATTTTTGCATGCACGTTTAAGCAGGACTTTCCCATTTGTATTTTACTCCAACATCTCAAAGGTTGCAACAATTGTAGTTTATGTGCAATCAGGAATCTAATTACCCTCACGGTATAAAGCGCATTTTGCGTAGTTAATATAATCATATCATTTGATTTATTTATTTAATTTTAATTATTGAAAAATAACTTTATATCTTTATAACAAGTCTTTTGTATACATCTTGTAACTGTTGCATTTCATTGACAAATACTTTCTTGAGACACTTTTCATGTCGTTTCTATGTCTATAGATTAATTACACTCTATACAATATGATTAAATTTTACTTTTAGAAATTGTGTATATTGAAAAGAATTAAGATTATTTTATTGTCAACTGCTGGTTTGGATAAATTAGTGAGTTGTGTTGTAGAAAAATCTGCTCGTACACATTTAGGATTCATGTTAAACTAATTCTGGGTTTTATTGCTTGATCTTTCCCCTTTCCGTAACATATTAAAGTTTTAAATTTGGCCCAGGTATGATAGAGTTATGTCTATTTTTGTTCGGCCATGTTTTGTTGAAAATCAGCATGTTATAGGAATCTAATGAGTTTAGTTGCAGAACAAACTACTTTTGATTGATTGGGTTTTATGCAAAGGTATTTCTGGTTTTTTTTTATTTTCCACCATTCCTTCCCCTTTCTAGATCATATTGAAGTTTAAATTTTGGTTGAGTATCGTGATGGTTATCACCGTTTTTGTTGGGATCATCAAACTCATAGTTGTAGAATAATTTTATGTTTGGATAATTATTAATTATTTGTGAGAGAGTTGAACATGATTGAGGTGTATTAGTATTGGTCAATTAAATATAAGTTAGAGTAAACTCAATCTGTCGAACTACGGTTCCTCTGCGAATTATATACGTAGGCAAGGCCATCAAAGACGAGCCCCCGAGGAATTAGGTATGACCCCTAGGCTTGTCCTCTTAATAAATATTTAAAGGTACTATTGATATAAGGTATATGCTTAGCTTATGACTTGATTGTGCCTTTATTTATGAATGTGTTGGTTGGACTATTTAAGTCTATCTTGAGGATTTAATTTCCTTGTCCCCATTTGAAAACCCTCCTAGGATTGTGTAAGCAATTTAGTTGTCTAACTTAATATTTTAATCCATAATTGGTCAAATGTTGTATGCTTCCTTGTAGTGGCTTCTTTGGTAGCAGCTTGTGAGTTTTGCAAGCATTCCTCGAAAGTGAAATTTGATAGGTTGTGTTCTTTTAGTTTTGGCATTACACAGCCCCAAGAAAAATTCACATTCTAGATAATTAATATTCAGAGCAAAATTAAATAATCCAGCATCTAATGCAGTCAATGGCCCAACATGATATGATATGTTCTAGTTCTATAATAAGCTTGGACAACAATACACTAGACAACAAGCCAAGCATGATGAGCTTTTGTCACTAATATTAGTGCTGCTATTAACTTTTCCATTTTACCTCAACTTTGTAGTTTGAACTTTGAGACTCCTTATTTATATTAAATTTTGTAGTTACTTGAAAAGGAAACCTTTTATTTATATCAATTTGCAAGTGAGATTTTGTATTCTAAGAATTTTATAATATAGTTTTTAACTTTTTATGTATATCATTATTTATCTTACTCATTTTTTATGGCCCAGACAACCAACTTCCAAGTAATTCCAATCGACTCAAGCTGCCATATGGTATGTATGGATACATGAATTTGTTCAGGAAAGCTTATAATCCCTAAAAATGAATGGATATGACCATTTTTTTCTATTATAAGAAGTGGAGAAAACAAGGCAATCCAATATTTTATTACTACTCTTTTGAAGATTTATATTGAAACTCAAGTTGCTTATGATTTATTTTAATAGTGTAGAACAAATTAATGAAGTTTGTGTAGAATTACCATATTAAATTTTATTTCATATTAGTTTTTAGCTTCAGTCAAAAGTTTTGATTGTTTTTGGTATTTTCTCATCTCATGAGTCTTGCTTTTATAAATCTTTTTTTGGGAACCTCCTCTATTCTACCTCAATGGTTGCTTTGTAATGGGTACTGGCCCTTCAGTTTTAATATAATAAAAACATATTAAATTTTATATAAAAATATTATTTTTTACATCTATTTAAAGAGCATTCTTTGTATTAATTTTTTTTTTTTGTGAGATTGTGCTTAAAGAGATTTATTTAAGTTATGACAATTTATTATTAAAAGAATGTTTTGATATAAATTTTTGCATAGTAAATATTGAATTTTTATTTTATTAATTATTATAATTTAAATAAGACAAATTTAAATTTATAATTTTTTTTTTTTATATAGAAACTTATGATTTATATTCTTTTTTTTTCTAATAAAAGTGAAGATGACAACTTTTATTCTTATTAATTATTTGTTAAAAGTGCAAATTAAATAAATTTTCTTTTAAATTAATTGTTTATTACTATAAATTTAATGTGTATGAATTAGATTAAATAAATAACTAAATATAAATCTATAGTTGTTGAATATTTGCATTATTTTTAGTAAAATATTTTATTGAAATATATAATTATTTATTTATCAAAGTTGAATGAAATATAACTACATCATGAATAAAAAGTGGAGCAAAGAGTAAAGTGTAAAGGAGCAAAAGATTATGTGCACAAAGAAATTTTAAAAATTATGTGCACAAAAGATAACAAGGGCTAGGAATTGTGCAATGAATGATCTAGCTTATGAAAGAGGTAGGAATAGTTTGCAAATGAGGTTACTAAGTTATGTACTAAAAAAAAATCTTTTTTATATGTCCTCATTTTTTATATTAATTATAGTAACAATTCAGTGTGGAAAGTGTGCTTAATGGAAATAAGATCAAATAATTTTGAAATAGACAATGCAATAGAGCATCCACAACATAAAATAGTCGATGATATTCATCAAGTGGTAATGGATAGTTGTAGAGTTGATGAACAATTTTGAGTCCTAAATTATTATGCCTAAGTCAAACACTTCACAAGTAAATAGTTGGTGGATAAGATTATTGGGTTGGGGTTGAGAGAAAATTAATCCCCATATGCTCTCATTTTTATCTTACTAGAAGAATTACTTATGATTATCCTTAGATATTGTATTGAAATAGCCAAATTTCTTCACTCTCCTTATAAGAAGATTTATGATTTTAAATTGTTAAGCCTAGTGTCCTCATTATAAAAGATTAAAGAAGATTCCAAAGACGCATGATATTTTAATTCCCTTGTATGGTTCCCCTATGGAATCTTGAGACAAAGGGTTTTGGAAAAAAATTATAAATATTTGGGAGATCTAAAATAAATTTAAGTAGACGACATAAGATCTAGATCCTATAATTTCTATGCAAGGATAAAAGTAGCTATATAGTTATATTGTTTTATTCCAAAGTATGCATAGCCTACACCTATGTAGTTTTTTAAGAGTTAAAATATGAATGTATGCCATTTAGATCCTAAGTGTTCCATTAGATTAGTCGCATAGCCATAAATTGTTATCAATATAATAATACATACATATTTATTTTAATATATGCACATAAATTTCCTAAGCTAGCGAGGAATTCTAATTTCAAAGGCACCACCAATATTTTTTCTAAAAATATTTGATCCCACTACTTGATGGAATTATTGTAGAAATAAAGGTTTTCATATTAATGAAGAAGTTTGGATTATTTTCCTTGGATTATTGGAGAAGAAATAGATTTAGCTACTTCTTGTTATGAAGAAGTTCTAAATTTTTTATTTTTTTTAATAAAGCATAAAAATGAAATCCAAATGATAAAAAAACACTATATCTTATAAAGGCCTATATCTCATTTTCTCAAAATAAATCTGTAAGAAATTAGCTAATTTGTACCATTGAGAGTTAATTTGTTATAAACCCTAATTCTATAATGAATCACATATTTCTACTATAATTCGTTTAAATTTCAAATTGTAGAAACTTCAAAGTAGTATAGAAGTACCCTCCAAACTCAAGAAATATATCAGCTCGATTTGAGAGATATGTGCTTCTCAAATAAATTTGGAAAAACCCTAATTATACAATAAATTACCTAATTATACTTAAATTCTCCTTTAAAACTTGGATTGTAGATGCTTCAATATGTACTTAAAAAACTCTCCTAAACTCAAGAGAAATTCACCAAAATATGAGATATGTGAACTTCCCAAAATGACCTCCAAAATTGAAAAATATGCATTACCTTCATATTGCCAAAATCATGCTACGATGCCACTTGTAATGAATTTTTTTCCCAATAATAATAACAAGAAATATTTTACAATTAATTGATAATAATATTCCACTTCAAGGGGACACCTCCAATATTATTCAAAAAGAACACAATACTTTACATGATCATAATATCTATCAACTGGCCCCTATATATACCATAGCTAACTTGGATACACAATTATAACTCATAGGATGAACTTAATACATATTTAATATTACTATCATAGTTGTATATTTTTTAAAAGTTAAACAAGCCACAAGTTAACTACTCATAACTCAATACACATTATAGGGTTAGGGTTATAACCAATTAAACACTTACAAGAGTGAAAGGAGAGAAATATAATTAATAATCTTAGGTCTTTTATGTTGGAGAATTCCAAGATCATAGAGCTTGAATTGATAACCTTCCACAAGTGAAATGATGAACATATTAGCATGTCTATCAATATGATATTGTGTTCATAAATTTTTACTTGTGAAAGGTTATCAATTTGAGCTCTTTGATCTTGGCATTCTACAACATGGTATCAGAGCTTTGAATTGCAAGTTTTTTCTTAATTATTTAGTGGATCAAGCTTTTGGCCCTATCATTGAAGCATAGTAGATACATTCTAAAAATTTGATATTTATTTATTTATTTTTAGTAAGTTATTATTTTAAAACACTACTTTTTGCATACTTTTGTAGCCATTTTTTTTTTAAGGTATTTTATTTTTGCATCAAATTTGCATATTTTGCAAATCAAATAGAAAAATGATTTTTGGGTTTTGTTCACAACAACTAAAAAACCTCAAGTAAACTTACGATACGTGTGAATAGTTCAATCCTAGAAAGGTGATTAGCTAACTAAGTATGATCATGACTCTATTTGCACTAAAAATCCCCCTTAAGTGAAAATTAGGGAGTAATGTACGCAGTAATAATTAGTCTCAACTACAAGGCCATGTTAGGTACTCATCTAAAAATATCTCATAAAGTGGAGTAAACAAGAAAAACCTAGTGGGAAATTTCAACCCCTCTCCAAAAGAGAAATTATGCAAATGTATAATAAAATGTACAAGTGAAGAAAATAGGAGTACTCATGATGAACCAAAGAATGTCAAAATCAAGAGCATGAAACAAACTTCCACAATTGAACAAAATAAACACAATAGTATGCCTGTCAATATATAAAAAGAGGAGTGTATAATACAATGAGAAAGCCTTGCATATATAGGAAAGGTAGTGTAGCATCATAAATTGTCACCCCTAACAATTTCACACTAGGTTTAGCTCCCCCTTATGTACCGGGTATGTGTAGGATCATCATGGAAAAAATAGGCCCTTAAGTGGCAAAAAATTCAAAAAAATCAGAGTTAGGTGACTTGACATATAAAATTTTGAATAAGTTATCTATATTATTTCAAAAATATGTAAGAATAGAATCTGTAGAAAATTGAATGTAGTTTCTAAAAATACTAGGTTTATTTAAAGAAAATATCTATAATACTAGGTTTATTTTTTTTTTAAAATCTATTTGGTGAAAATTTGAAATTTCAATGCAGTAGTACTTAAATTTCAGGGAAAAAATAAGAAGTAGGTGTGTGTCTAACCACCATAACCACAATAAAATGATAAAAAAAATTATAAGATTTTAGATATAGAAGTAGAGGGACTCATGTCTTGATGGGATGCATATTTTTTTTAATTTTTCCTAAGTAAATAATTAATTATGATTTTTTTATTAAAACTTTTTAAAACATAAAACTTCCATTGTATGCACGACCACCTTAACTTGGTCAAAACTTCATAAATTTTTTTTAATCCTATAGTATGTGAAGCATAGAGAATGTGATGCATCATTTTGGATTCAAAAAGTGATACGACCCACAGCTATAAGATTTTTCAATCCAGCCTATAATCGAGACTTCGATTAAGTAGTTCAAGCAGATGAATAATAATTATTTAGTAAATTCAAACTAAAGCATAATTTTTATTGGTGGAAACTTGAAAATATCCTTTAAAAACCCTTTTTTCTTTCATCAATTTTGGATAAAAAAAGTCTTCAGCCACATTCCCTACACATACTCATCATATCACCA
Source organism: Sequoia sempervirens (assembly GCA_007258455.2). NCBI lineage: Eukaryota > Viridiplantae > Streptophyta > Pinopsida > Cupressales > Cupressaceae > Sequoia > Sequoia sempervirens. Next base: position 6,515 of record VDFB02189565.1, read on the forward strand.
CTTTTTGGCCCATCATCATCCTACTTATACCATACCTAAACCTGATTATGCTCACCAACTTTGGTTGTTTTGTTATTATTTTTGGAAAATAAAAATAAGGTGGGAATTAATGTTGTATTCATTTAATGATGGCAAAACCCCAAAATAGATTATGGACTAAGGTCAGTATTGCCCTTGTCCTAGCCTATTTTGGCCCAATTTTTGAATATGTTATTGTCAACGTTTTAACATTCACAAAATCTAGTCAATGGGAGAGCTCGAGCATGGAACACTCCCTAATGGGAATTTCAAAATTTATTTCACCAAAGTATGCATGGCAAAAGGGTTTCTAGATGGAAGGGCTTGGAAGAAGACTACATACTGATAAAAAAAAAACCCTAATTATACAATAAATTACCTAATTATACTTTAATTTCTTTAAATTTTGGATTGTAGATGCTTCAATATGTTCTTAAAAAACCCTCCAAAACTCGAGAAAAAATCACCAAAATATGAGATATGTGAACTTCCCAAAATGACCTCCAAAATTGAAAAATATGCCTTACCTCCATAGTGCGAAAATCATTCTCTGATGCCACTTGTAATGAAATTATTTTCCCAATAATAATAATAGGAAATATTTTACAATTGATTGATAATAATATTCCACTTCAAGGGGGTACTTCCAATATTATTCAAAAAGAACACAATACTTCACATGGTGATAATAGCTATCAACTAGCCCCTATATATATATACCATAGCTAACTTGGATAAACAATTATAACTCATAGGATTACCTTAATACATATATACTATTATTATAATAGTTATAGAACTTTTAAAAGTTAAACAAACCACAAGTTGACTACTCATAACTCAATACACATTATAGGGTTAGGGTCATAACTAATTAACAACCTTACAAGAGTGAAAAGAGAGAAATATAATTATTAATCTTAGGTCTTTTATGTTAGATAATACCAAGATCATAGAGCTCAAATTGATAACCTTCCACAAGTGAAATGTTGAAAATAATAGTATGTCTACCAATATGATATCGTGTTCATAAATTTTTACTTGTGAAAGATTATCAATTTGAGCTCTTTGGTCTTGGAATTCTCCAACATGGTATCAAAGCATTGAATTGCAATATTTTTTTCTTGATTTTTTAGTGGATCAAGCTTTTAGCAAGCTATCATTGAAGCATTGTAAATAAATTCTAATAATTAGGTATTGACTTGTTTATTTTTAATAAGTTATTATTATAAAACACTACCTCATTAATACTTTTTGATGCCGCGCCAATGAAATTTTTTTCCCAATAATAATAATAATAATAAGAAATATTTTGCAATTAATTGATAATAATATTCCACTTCAAGGGGGTACCTCCAATATTATTCAAAAAGAACACAATACTTCACATGTTGATAATAGCTATCAATTGGCCCCTATATATACCATAGCTAACTTGGATACACAATTATAACTCATAGGATGACCTTAATACATATATGATATTACTATAATAGTTATATAACTTTTAAAAGTTAAACAAGCCACAAGTTGACTACTCATAACCCAATACACATTATAGGGTTAGTTAGGGTCATAACCAATTAACAACCTTCCAAGAGTGAAAGGAGAGAAATATAATTATTAATCTTAGGTCTTTTATGTTGGATAATGCCAAGATCATAGAGCTCGAATTGATAACCTTCCACAAGTGAAATGATGAAAATAATAGTATGTCCTCAATGTGATATAGGTGTTCATAGAATTTTTACTTGAAGATTAAATCAATTTGAGCTCTTTAGTCTAGAGCATTCTCAACATGGTATCAAACATTGGTGTACTATTTTTTAGTTTTTAGTGGATCCATTAATAATAATAATAATAATTGATAATAATTATAGAATGTGTAAACTTCCCAAAATGACCTCCAAAATTGAAAAATATGCCTTACCTCCATAGTGCGAAAATCATTCTCTGATGCCACTTGTAATGAAATTATTTTCCCAATAATAATAATAGGAAATATTTTACAATTAATTGATAATAATATTCCACTTCAAGGGGGTACTTCCAATATTATTCAAAAAGAACACAATACTTCACATGGTGATAATAGCTATCAACTAGCCCCTATATATATACCATAGCTAACTTGGATAAACAATTATAACTCATAGGATTACCTTAATACATATATACTATTATTATAATAGTTATAGAACTTTTAAAAGTTAAACAAACCACAAGTTGACTACTCATAACTCAATACACATTATAGGGTTAGGGTCATAACTAATTAACAACCTTACAAGAGTGAAAAGAGAGAAATATAATTATTAATCTTAGGTCTTTTATGTTAAGATAATACCAAGATCATAGAGCTCAAACAATAATAATAATAATAGGAAATATTTTACAATTAATTGATAATAATATTCCACTTCAAGGGGGTACTTCCAATATTATTCAAAAAGAACACAATACTTCACATGGTGATAATAGCTATCAACTAGCCCCTATATATATACCATAGCTAACTTGGATAAACAATTATAACTCATAGGATTACCTTAATACATATATACTATTATTATAATAGTTATAGAACTTTTAAAAGTTAAACAAACCACAAGTTGACTACTCATAACTCAATACACATTATAGGGTTAGGGTCATAACCAATTAACAACCTTACAAGAGTGAAAAGAGAGAAATATAATTATTAATCTTAGGTCTTTTATGTTAGATAATGCCAAGATCATAGAGCTCAAATTGATAACCTTCCACAAGTGAAATGTTGAAAATAATAGTATGTCTACCAATATGATATCGTGTTCATAAATTTTTACTTGTGAAAGATTACCAATTTGAGCTCTTTGGTCTTGGAATTCTCCAACATGGTATCAAAGCATTGAATTGAACTAGTTTTTTCTTGGTTTTTTAGTGGATCAAGCTTTTAGCGAGCTATCATTGAAGCATTGTAAATAAATTCTGATAATTAGGTATTGACTTGTTTATTTTTAATAAGTTATTATTATAAAACACTACCTCATTAATACTTTTGTAGTCATTTTTTCTTAACGGTATTTTATTTTTGCATTAAATTTGTATCTTCTACACATCAGACAAAAAATTATTTCTAGGTTTTATTCATAACAACTAAAAAAAATTAAACTTAAGCTAGGTGTGAATAGGTAAATCCTAGAAGGGTGGTAAGCTAACTAGGTATGATAATGAATATTTACACTAAAAATCCCCCTTAATTACAACTTAGGGAGTAATGTATGCACTAATAATGAGTCCCAACTACAAGGCCATGTTAAGTACTCATGTAAAAATACATCATAAAGTGGAGTAAAGGAGAAAAAACCAATGAGAAATTTCAACCCCTCTCCAAAAGAGAAATTATGAAAATATAGTAAAATGTACAAGTGAAGAAAATAGGACTTGTGATAACCCAAAGAATGTCAAAATCAAGAGCATGAAACAAACTTCCACAAGTGAACAAAATAAACACAATAGTATGTCTATCAATATATAAAAAGAAGAGTGTATAATACAATGAGAAAGACTTGCATATATAGGCAAGGTAGTGTAGCATCATAAATTGTCACCACTAACAATTTCAAACCAAGTTTAGCTCCCCCTTATGTACCTGAACCTAATTATGCTCATAATTTTTGAGCTATTTTGTTATTATTTTTAGAAAATAAAATAAAACTAGGAATTAATATTTAATATTCATTTAATGATAGCAAAAACCCCAAAATAGGTCTGGCCTAAGGTGGTACTACCCTTGTCTAGCCTATTTTGCCCCAATTTTGAATATGTTATTGTCAACATTTTAACATTCACAAATCTAGTCAATGGGAGAGATCCAAGCATAAAACACTCCTAATGGGATTTTTTCAAAAATTTATTTCACAGAGGCGCCATGGCGAGGGTTTCCAAATGGAAAGGCTTGGAAGAAGACTACATACTGAGAGTTAATTTGTTATAAACCCTAATTCTACAATAAATCACTTATTTCTACTATAATTCATTTAAATTTCAAATTGTAGAAACTTTAATGTATTATAGAAGTAACCTCCAAACTTAAGAAATAAATCATCTAGAATTGAGAGATATGTGTTTCTCAAATAAATTTGGAAAAACCCTAATTATACAATAAATTATCTAATTATACTTTA
>VDFB02189566.1:0-13303 GCA_007258455.2 Sequoia sempervirens
GTATGCAAGATCATCATGGAAAAAAAAAGTCCTTAAGTGGCAAAAATTCAAAAAAATCACTATTAAGAAACTTGGCGTAAAATTTAGAGACAAGTTATCTATATTATTATTTCAAAAATATGTAAGAATAGAAATATGTAGAAAATTGAATTTGGATTAAACTACTAGGTTTATTTAAAATAAATAAAATCTATTTGGTGAAAATTTGAATTTTCAATGCGATACTTACTTAAATTCAGGGGAAAAAAATAAGAAGTAGGTGTCTGTCACGACTCCCCCCTAACCATAATAAAATGATAATATTTTTTATAGATTTTATATATAAATTAGAGGACTCATGTCTAGATGTGATGCATTTTTTTGTAATTTGTTTCCAAGTAAATAATTAGTGCAATTTTTTTATTGCAAATTTTTAAAATATAAAACTTGTATGTCTAACCACCTTAACTTGGTCAAAACTTCATGAAATTTAATTTTTCTTTTTTTAATATAATAGTATGTGAAGTATAGAATGTGATGCATGTTTTGGATTCAAAAATGGTATATTGTTTGAAAGTTATAGATGTTTTCAATCAGCCTATTGATTAAGACTTTAGTCATTATTCAAATAGAAAATGAATAATAATTATTTATTATATTCAAAGTAAAGCATAATTTATATTGGTGAGAAGCTCAAAATCTCCTTTAAAAAACCTTTTTCATTTCAACAATTTTGGGTTAAAAAGTCATCTGACCACATACCTACAAATACCCATATGTGCCACTTTTGCCCCATCATGATCATAATAAAGCAATTTATTTTAATTTCTATGGCTATTTCCTCTACAGTTTTAGTGCAAATTACAACAGATTTCTCTTGAAAATATCTTATCAAAATTTTCAATATTCTACTATAACAATGGAATATCTTGAATTTTCTGCATTTAAACATCATAAATTCAAAAGTGTAATTACCCAAAAATTGGCTCAAATATATGAAAATGATCTCATTAGAAACTGATTTCACACCTTTTGTCTAATTCGACAATATTATACCTTCTCCCAGCCCTGGTCCATTTCCATGAATAGTTGCATTTATTTCTCTATTTCTTTCTCTTCTAAAAATTTTCACATATAAGGCCCTATCTTCACTTTCCATTTTGTTAGACCAAGATATATCACTATTGATATTGCTATCAAAAAGAGAAAAAGTAAAAACTTGATATTTTGTATCTTGTATAAAATCAAGAAAATATCTTTTTATAGCTAGTGAATTCCCAACTTGAAGCACAATACATGCATTTCCTACTCTATTTTCCCACTCCATCTTGTTATGTGAATTTTCCATGTATACAAGGAATGATGATTCATCCATGTCATTTCCTCGTTTGTGATGAAATATCTCTGAATCTCGACATTCTCATATATTTCCCTGCAAAGCGTTAGAATTTTCTTTATAATAATCACAATTTTCTAACTATTTTGGTTTATTGGTTAATTTTTTAATATTTCCAACTCCACTAGGGTAGAATGTTTTTTCTCATTAACAATCCCTTTATTTTAGCAGTTAAAACTTCTTCTAGTAATGGTATTGCACCACTTATGGCCAAACTTACCCTAGTTAAAAAAAATTCACACTTAAGTTCATTGATCAGTTGTATCATGAATTCTCACTTGGTGACTCTCCAAAAGTAAACAAACTCAAAGGATTAGTTTATGATTAAATATTTTACAAGTTTTTCCAATTTCCATAATGAAAACCATCTTGCATTCAATTTTTCATTTAGAAGCTTCTTTCCAAACTTAGAATTAACATTTGAAAGCATAATTTTCCAATTCCAAAGGATGAAACCTAAAATATAAAAGATAGGCCCTCCTTCTAGCACTAGTTCCTATTGATGACGATTACAGAAAATAGGTTGAATAAAATCTCCATAGACAAGACTATGAAGAGCCCATCCTTCTTGAAAGATATGGAACAAAGACAACCTAAGGGGAAATTCTGCATTCACAAGACAAAGATTGATTTCATTCAATCCTAAGTCTCCAATAACTAGGTCATGGTTGTAATAGGGTTTCTCTTTGGGTAATGATGTGATATTGTTGTTAATCTCAAAGGGACTATGGTTAGTCTTTGAACATTTTAGATAACACCAAATTGAAAGGATTGCTCAAACATCATGAAACCAAAAGATTTTCCATAACATTTCATGAAACATCACAAATTCCTTGCTATCACTTAAGTAGATTTACATTAAGCATTCAACAACTTCATGGAAAATAAAATATTTTCAACAAAATTCTTTCCATTTATTTAAAAATTTGAAACATTTTCAAATATTAAACATCTATTCTAAAACAAAATATAAAATTACTAAAAAATAAAGGTTTCTCTCAGTTATTCTCCATGGATGCCCCAAATAATTAATCAAAATAGAGCAAACTTCTTTATATTTCACTAGATTGCTTCATAGCTATGTATAAAATGGTGCAAGATTTTAAAGAGAGGGTTTTGTTTGTGGACACCGAGTAGATTCTGTATACACTTAAATGGTGCAACATATAGTCTTTTTCAACAGAACTTACAAAACAAGCTACAAAAGATACTAAGATAGGTAGCTATCCATTAAGCTCTAATATCAATTAATGTCTACATGCATACAAATTTTTTACGCTAGAATGGTTTAGAAAACAAGAAAAAAGAACAAAACATAAAAAAAATTATGCTCCTCCAACATCCACAAATTCTAAACTTAAAATAAAAAAGAAGCATCCTCTGGCCTTTTATAAAAGACAAGGCTCAGATAGGATAAGACAACTACATGAGAGGAAATCTAAGGGAACAATCTCATCAAGGCACGTGGAATATTGTGACCAATAGGAGAATCGCAATTGAATTCAATGGAAGTCAACTCTAATTACTCATTGAAGCTCTTTGGGTTCTAATTTTTCATCTAGAATCTTCACTAGGATGATACCTTGAATCATGTTAATATGTAGGTGCTTCATGTATATTCAGAATGATAAGGTGGAATTTTTCCCCCCTACCCTTGCTTGGCTCTAGTTCTATCACTCTCAAGAATGGCCTCTACCAAAGATTGGCATTTGATCCTACCACATGTGAAATATCGAGATCCCCAACATTTTGGTGGACTCAAAGCCATCTACATTATCACCTCCCAGAGTGATCAAACCAGACTAAAAATTATTCCTTCCATGATTCAAATTTTCCTAACCATCCATACCCAAGCTTTGCATCACAATAAATATCTCCTACAATCACAAATTCCATATATTAAATCCCTTTTTTTTAAAAAAAACATTATAACATCTCATGTAAATAAAACCATTATTCAAATGTTAGTACAAAAATCTCATAATTAACATGCCTTTCGGAAAGCATATCATAAATCCTTATACATATACTAGATCACTAGGATCATTAGACAAATTTTAAAAAATTAACATTACATTTCACATTGCAATCCAATACCCGGTACCCAGTATTCACCTTTACCCACTTACTTTCCCTAAACTTGGTTATACCGGAACTCCACTATACTGAAATACCTCTTACCAAAAAGCTTCATATTGGACTGCTTCATACTAGACCATAGTCTATCTCTTGAACTTCACATTATGTTTCACCTTTTCTCTATTTATGGTAATTGGTATCCGATGCACGAAACACTTACAATACAAAGTACTTTCTTATTATCAAAGATTTCTCTTCCTTTCTTCACTTCAGGTGATCTTCCAATTAGCTAGCTCCTACCTAAGAGTTATATTAGTCTTGGGGCATGTTGTGGGACCACAAAACATTATGCATTGAAAATGAAACAATATAGCCAAAGCTAGAGAACAATAATTAACATTGTGTTATAGAAAACAACACAGACTATTTCACTACGTTGCAATCATTGGCACAACACAGAAGCCATATATGAAAAATATTAATTCTTTTTGTGTGTAGATATGTATGTATGTCAAATTAGATGTAAACAATGTACATATGTACTCTTCCAAATGTTTATTATTTTGTGAAAATAGTTGTTATTTGTTTGAACCTTGATAGGGAATTCTTTGAATGATACATTTTCCTAATTATTTATTTTCCCTCATATTGTTGACGTCTCTAGGAAAAAAATTGAGAGATTAAAAAATGAAACAAAAAATTGGAATAAAAAATTGTATATTAAGCATTATATGAATAGTTAAACCCTTTATTTTTATTAATCCTTTGTTGTCATATTCTTAATGCCTATGCAAAAAAAAAGAGAGCTCATGTTGTTTTTTGCAGTCATAGACCTTGTATTCAACTGCTGGCTTTGTAGCTCTCAACTTTTAAAAGATCAGCCCCAACAATGTCAGTGGACTTTGGCTCTACCTAGGCTAGTGAACAAGCCTCAAGCACTAGTCTTGTAAGTCTTTCTTGTTTTGTTTTTGCTGCTGACAATTAAATTGACACTTTGCGAAGTGCACCAAGGGAACTGTAAATATGCTTCATTTGAATTAATAGTTGTTATGATATATATTCTAACTAATTTATATTCAAACTCTTTATCTTTGATATTCCTTTTGATTTTTTGGCCATTTTGGAGTGACCTATGTGTTAGAGCAAAAAACATTATAGTTTTCAAATGTGTCAATATTGTTGTTTGCTTCTAGACTTGTGTCACATCCATGAATATCTCATTGCTTTTGCTTCGCTGAGTTAAACTACCTTGTAGGATATAAATGTAAATTTTTCCTTGACAACACATGCAATACAATCTATTGATATTGGAGATGTTGTCCCATCTCCAGTTCTCCAGCTAATATCTTTTCAAAAATAAGGAAACAATCAAAGCTTGGTTGACCAATACAAAGTCATCCTTTCTAATGGAACCCACATCCAAATAGGGACTTTTCCTACAAAATTAAATGACCTTTTGTTTACAAGGGCATTGAAAATAGGTTCCATCTTGTGTTTGACAAACTATCTATGTAGAAAGCTACGGGAATGAGGGCTAGATATCATTTTACACTACTTGTACTTGTAGTTTTATTCTTTCTTGTTTGTGGGGACCACCTTTTTAAGTATTTGATGTTTATTTCATTCCAAGGCGATTGTCATATTGTCCTTAGATTTCAAAAGGTTAGATTTAAATCTAATTAGAAAACCTAGATATTTGTTTAAAGATCAAGAAGAACAAATAGTTGTCTATGAGTCACCCTCCCCATCCAAATGAGCCTCAACATTTGGGATTAATACATCCCCAAGACAACATGATGCTCCTACAAATATCAACCTTGTTAAAGGGTTGAATGTTTACAAACCAAATGAAAAATAAAAGGTCAAGGGTAACAACAAAAAGGGATATGCACCATTACAACAAACAAGGGCATGAGGCCCAAGTATTTAGCTTTGACACTATTGACAGTGAGGGAATAGAATTATGAATCACTTTCTTTAATGACATAGCAAAAGTGTATTATGATAGGGTTGAGGTGGGTCGTACTTATTATGTGTCAAGGCTCGGTGAGACAAGCATATAGGAAATTTAATAAGTTAAATAGCTAGATGGAAATCATTTTTTATCAAAACTCAATGTTGAAATGATGTGACGATGAGGCCTTTATGTCAGAGAAAGTATTTAAATTCATCTCAATAAATGAAATTGTAAATTGCAACAATAATAGTTTGATTGATATTATTGGAACTGTGGTGCATGTAGGAATGGTATCGACTATACAAAGAAAGGATCAGTCCCAAAAAAATTGCAACACTCTTAAACGTAATGATTTTCATCCTTTTTGATTGATGTTAATTTGTGGGGCTCAAATTGGGAAGCACAGGGTGATGAGCTAGAAAGGTTGTCCACCCCTAGTTTAGTTGTCATCCTTGTTAAAAATGAGTGTGTTGGGTATTTCAATAGACTAGTTATGAACACAACCACAATGACCCTTCTATATATAAATCTTGACATACCAGAAGCACAACCCTTGATCCACCTACTGTTGAGCCCTCTTGCACAGTGCCTTGAAAGGTTGCTTTGGAAAATGGGAGAGTCACTATTGCATATATCTTGGATCACTACCTTGGTTGCCAAAAACTTTGCAGGCTAATCTCAAGGAAACATAAAATATATTAAAATAGATGAATTATGTTATGTTGCATGTCCCTTATAGGCCAACAACAAAAAATGAAAGAAAAAGTATGAAGAGTCTGAGTAAACTACATGGTTCTACCCCAAATGTTGGAAAACAATACCTGATTGTGACTTTCGATATTTATTGCAGCTAAAGATGGAAGACCACACAGGAAAGATTTGGGCTACTAATTTTGATGAGGCTGCAACAAGCTTATTGCAGATAGCAAAAGAGATTTACATGTTGCAATATGAGTCTTCTACTGCAATGACTACTAAGTTCAAATGTTATCAATGTTGTCACCTACACCTCATTTTTTTTCACTGTTCTTATCAAAACTTAGACCTATAATTCAGAAACAAGGCTTAAAACAACAATAGTAAAAGTTGCAAGAATTGACTTTGAAGTTGAGTGCAAGTTGTTGTTAGATTTGTCTGCTATTACCCTTTTTGTGCAAGAGTCTCTGGAGATAGTTGTCGTATTTCCTTGAATGCCAAAACAACCATGCCTAATTCTGACTTTGGATATTTTTTATAGTTTATGTTGAATGAACATTTGTTTCCTTTTCTTTCTTTGCAGTGCTTGTCACATTAGAAGACCTTTCCTTTCTACTGCTATTGCTTTGTTGTTTGTTTAACTAGTTATATGTTGAGACAATGAAGTATAACTTATAATGTTTAATGAAAAAAGATATAGTTCTTTTCTTTTCTATTCTTTATGTTTCTTATAGTTTTGTTCCACTTTAAGCATATGTTCTTGATTTTATTTTATCTTGTTTGGTTATATAGCTATGTCATCCTATTTAACAGATGTATCAAAATTTACAATTGTTCTTATATATACTTGTTGACATGGTTGTATGCATGTATACATTTATGTATGCATATACATAAATATATATGCATGTAATTCAAATTTCTCAATGCATACAACTTTTTGATATAGATGTGTGTAGATATATGTGTCTATAATGGATACGTTTGTATATATGCATGCACAATTCAATATTTATAGGTATCTATGATTTTTTTAATTAAATGTTGTTCTAATATTGGTTTGAATGTTGTTAGTGCATACAATATCTTGATAGATTTATGTGTAGATATATGTGTTTGTGATGTATTTGTATGTGTGAGTGTGTATGTCTGTATATGCATCTAGTGCTTCTTAAATGTTCTCCCTACTACTTTTCCATGTACAATCATAATATCATGTTGGATATGGATATCATATGGTTGTTGGCTATAATATTTGTTGTGTATGTTTTGCAACTCAATCTACAACCCAACACTAAACAATTCCTTATTGAAAATAACATAAACTACTCAATTACTTTCGTAAGTTTTAAATGCAAGGTATTATTGCAACCATTGCCAATATATGGATCCCATACATGAAACAATGTTGTCATGACAAGCTATACCAAGTGATTTTTGTTTCCTCTACCCAAGAAACATACACATATATGTGCATTTAAACTCAACTATATTTCTTTCACATGTATTGACAGCTTTGGGTGTGCATATGTAAGTATGTCATTTGCAAAAAATATTCATCACTGTGGTGGCTCACAATCTTCATAGTAGGTAAATATACAAAATAATAGTCAACAATGCCTTATGGAAAGTAACATAAATTGTTCAATGGGCAGGTGCATCAAGTTGGGTACAAATTTCGTGGCCACTTTCTAAAAAAAGTTTGAAAATTCTATAATGTGAGTACGTTATAACGTGCTCGTGTTATAGCATGTTAAAAGCAAAAAAAAAGTGAAAGTATTCATTTTTACTTCAACTATTTTAGATTCTTCTACTTGTGGCCAAAACCCCCAACTTTCATGCTTGCTTTCTAGGAGGAGGTATTGGGCACAAATCTTCAACAAGAGTTGCTATTTCTTTGCAAGGATGGCACCATGATGACGAAGAGGTTAGAGAGGTAAGTATTGTTTGTTGTTTGTTTTGAATTTCTTAGTTTTAGGTTGATTTTTTTAGTTTTAGGTTAAATTTGATATATAAATTTTTGAATATGTAGGAGATGCAAATGAACCTGCAAACCCACAAAATCCTTAAGAAGAAGAGCAACCAAATCTTGAAGAACAAAATCCTCAACAAGAAAATCAACCTCAACAACAACCTCCTCCACCAATCCCTCAACACCCTTATGACACTCAACAAAATTTAATGAGTGAGATTTAGAACAAAAAAAAAAGATTGAGACGGGGATAGTAGTTTGAGTGATCTCGTGTGTCGCCCAACCACAAAAAATAATGACCTCACAAATTCATTGAAAGATATGTTAAAAAACATGTAGATTCAATTAGCAAACAACTAACTAGTTGGCAAGATAGGAGGCAAGCAGCTAGGGCTTATTACCAGGATAAATTATCATATAAAGATGTAAAAGATCTAAAAATTACAAAATTTGATTTGTGCTCATTATTCACTAACCCACACACAAATCAAAATCAGATCCTCAATGCTTAAGAGGTTTCCTATTCATTGGTGCCACCACCAAGAGATTAGGAACCATTTTTATGATAGGTGGTACATGGTCTTTGATGACCTGGCCCAGGTAAAAATTGTGAAGTCCCCAGTATTTTCTTAGGAAACTATAGAGTGAGTTCTACATTGAAACAAAATATCGTTATTTTTATATGAGGGCCTCTAGGAGAGGTGGGGGTCGGCTCAGATTAAAGTCTGGTGCAAGAGCACCTACACCTCATCGTCCATTTTTTCTCATTTGATGAAAACAGGTGGTTAGAAGGTTAGAATGAGTATTTTTGAGTATTTTTGTCATTAATAAGGTCAATCAAGACCATTGAGCAAGATCTAGGGTGAGTTTTTGAGTTTTGGGGTCAAAATGTAGAAAATTGCAAACTTGCAACAATTGTTGTCTTTGTAGCCTTAGGGAAGAAAAAAATTGAATTTGTATGTAAATGTGCAAGGTTGGAGTTTTAAACATTTAATAAGGCTATTTTGGAGCCATTTGAATGGTTTATAAGGTCTTAGGTCTTTAGGATTGCAAAGTTGCTTCAAAATGCAAAGTTGTCATAATGAAATTTGGTGTAAAATCAACATTAATGATGTAATCTCATTAACCAATGGTTCCCTCCTTCAAAAATCAGTTGAGGGCCATTGTAAATGATGGGAAACAAGTTTAAATAGTCTCCTTTGGTTGAGGCATGAAGTTGTTGAAGTTTTTGAAGCATTAATATAAAGAAAAACTCTTTTTTTTCTTCCAATTTTTACAATGTTTTGATTGTTCTTTTGATTGTCACAGCCTATAGCAGTATTGTACGGACCTATAATGCATATGGTTCGATAGAGGGGAGAGTATTCTTTCTTTTGGCAGTGATTTGAGTTAATTTCATCAAGTATTGAGTAAGTTACATCAATTTTAGTGAAAGTGGGTCTGAAACCTTGCAAAACAAGGGTTTGGTCACCAAAATGGATGTAATTCCCATTTCCAATGTGGGAAAAATCTGAAACTTGGTGGATTGGTAGATTTAGAACTCTTTTACATGTTGCAATTTATTTCATATTGAAAAACGAAGGTTTGCAAAAGTTATGTGATGCCCTAGGTCTGGTTTTTGCCTTGTACAATCCAAAATGTGATCATTTGAATCATTATTTGTTGATTTTTGAGTATTTGAGTAAATATAATGGATGAAAAGCATGTAAAAGGTCTTGGGGAACTTTTTGAATTATTTTAAAGGAATTAGGGGTGTTGGGGTGTGTCTTGACGAGTTGATTTGTTCTTTGCACAAGCCAAATGAAGCCTTTTGGTGGCTTGTAAATTAGTTATTTGATACACTTGCTCTTGGTGTTTGGTTCTATGCTTTTGGGGATCTATAAGGGTCTATGTAAGAAGTATAAAACATGGTTTCTTTCTCTATTATTTTCCTTTAACAATTTTTTATCATGACTGTCCTATTGGTGAGTGCTAGAAGGAATGCGTGGATAGTATGGCAAAAATGAAGGAATGAGAGTTTCTATGAGAAAAGTCTAGTTGTCTGTTCATGTTTTTTCATATTAAGAGTGTCCAAATCATCACCAAGTCTTGTGGTGATTTCTGGTTGTGTGAGTCAAGTTGTATGATTAGATTGTCTTATTGAAGGGTATAGTTGAACAAGTGTGTCAAGTTGGGTGCTTCCCCTGCCACTCAAGAGATCGCCTTCCGTGATGTATTTTTGTGAGGGGGTTGTTATTTGTGATGGTTCAAATTTTTAAATTAACTTGGGTAGTGCACAAGGTTTTTATTCAATTTGGACAATTTGGTTCCCATGAATGGGTTGGTGTTGTCTATTGCTATAAAGTTGGTATTTGATGTTGGTGTATATGTGCACCTTGTCTACCCATAGTTAGTGTATTAGTTCCTCATGTTGTTAATAGAGGAGTGGCTCTTCATGGAGGCCGAAAAACAAAGCGGTACCTGAGTAACTCATGTAGAGTTAGACTAATCAATGAAAACTAAATTAATGTATTAAGTAGTCTAAAACATTTAACTGGATAAATTTTGTCTCGCTCATAGATTCAAGGGCTAGTTTAGACTTGAGGATGAGTCGAGAAGGCCTAGAATGGCAAGATCGTTATTTTGTCTTTATGAAAGATAATCGATTCTGCATTAGATTGCATGTGGGGTTGGATTTCGTAAAAATTCACCAGGGTAACCTAAGGTGGGGAGCGGAACCTAAGAAGATTTGCTTGGGTAACCCATGCAACTTTGTGATGACACTCCACCTATAATAACAATATCCTTTGTGAATTTAAAGTACTTGATCCTTCAGTTCTGGAAGTAATGTGACCATTATGTTGAGTATTATACTTGTTTAGTTTTATTTTGATTTGCATGTGTCTAGAGTTTGTAGGTTATATCTAGGGAACTTTCTTACTATTTCCTAGCACGAGGGGTGGGCCTACGGGTACCGCTTGGTTGGGTGGAATGTGCACTTTACATCGTTGGGTCCCCAGTTCTTGTTCATGATGATGGGTACTTCTCGAGTGGATTTGTACTTTCTCTTATCTCTCATTTATATCAGTGGAAACCTTATTTATGTATCACTCCTCAATTGAAGAGAATTCTTGTAACTTGTAAATGTTATACTTTTGTATGATCTTCCTCATTTGGAAATAAGTATTGTAACTGTTAAATTAAATGCATTGTAAGAATGAATCATTATTATATTTTATACCTTATGTGATGTAAATTAATGTTATTGAATGTATGTTCTTAAATTTATGAAAGTTAATTGTATGTAATGTTTGGTTACTTTTATTAATTATGGGTCTTGTATGTAGTGCATTGTCTCGTGTCTTAGGGAATGTATGCATTAATGATGTTTATGTTACATGTAATAATATTATTTTATTTTTTTTAAATATTACACTTTCGTAGTAATTGCAACATTTTTTAAGGTTATGTGGCAGGGCATTACATTTGTGGTCTTACTATACTTGGTCGATGTTTCATCCATGCATATTGGATTACAGTCAACCAACCTTTGTTTTCCATCATGCGAGCTGTAAATCTTCTAGTCACACTCACTACCTATATCCACCTTAGGAAACATAAAACTCATTAGTACTCATCAAGTAAGATCAAACTCCAACATCTCTCCTAACTTTGTATTAAATCAACTAGTTCATTGAAATGTGATTCATAAATTATAATCATCTCCACCATAACACATTAGCTCTAGGTAGACTAGATATTCCATTTTTTCTCAAATTACATATTGCCAAATAAATTATCATAATTCTATAAGATGCAAATTTAAGAAGCTAGAGATTCAAAGAATGACCATTTACCCTAAATAGAATCTTTACTTATAAAACACAATATATGATAAAGGGTTAATTATTTCCTTCTTGAAACAATTCAAAATTCAAAAACTCTATTGTGTTAAATAAACATGTTCATAGGATAATCAAAAAATTAAGCATGGAATTAAGTTAAATTATATATTTATTCACCAAACTAGTATAATTGAACTAATAAAGGTGTCACACAATTTGTAGATGGGGTTGGGCCTCACATTACTTTAATTGTCTTATAGGTAGATAACAATTTTTTTACGCTTTCCTCTTAATAAATAGCTAACAAAAAACTCACAGAAAAAAAAACAAGGGAGAAACTACCACTTACAGATTTGAGGAAAATAGCAAAAGCCCCTGTAGTTCACTCTTCTAGCTATATTTCTCTCTCATTCCCTCTATCACTTGGGCATTGATGGACGTCCATAGCCCGTTCATAGCTCTCACTTTAACACAAGCAAAGAAGATGCTGACAATTATGTCAAATTCAACTTTGGCTGGCAATTGGCTTTTGCTCCATTATTTTTAAAGCTTTTCACAATCCATTTTGTGCATATTCTACAACCTTTGCATTCCATGGGACCACGTTTCTTGAAGGAGTTTCATCTAGCCTGGACATGCCTTCCCCTTCGCCTCCTCTCCACTTCTCATGTTCGAGCCTCTTCATTTTCGCCAAACTCTCAGTCACCCCCTCCTCTGCCCTACCTTCTACCTTGTCTTCTCTTCTCTGCCTTCTCTTCTTTCGATATGATTTTCCTATCTTCCCCTCTCATTTCTCCTCCTACAGTGCACGATTCCCCACACATTCTTGCTCTCACTTTTGTATTTTACCTCCCTTCCTTGCCTGATTCTTCCCATCGAGTTCAACTACTCACATCCTTTCATTTACCTTTGCATTCTCTCTATCTGCTGCTCGCTACCCTCCTTTCCTCCTTCCCTATTCACTTCCATTTCCTTCAGAAACAAAGATTGAATGAAGAGTTAGGAGTGTCGTGGGGTTAAAAAAATCTACTTTCTCCTCCTTTTCCAAGTGACCTGCCATTTGGACAGCTCAGGAAATGGGGCGCCATGCCTTCCGATCTATTTTTAGATACTCAAGTCCATCCCCATTTAATTCAAGCCATCTCAAGTCCGTGCCCATTTAATTCAAGTTGTCTCCTATCTTGAGAGGGGTGGATGGATCCATAAAAATACTCGTCTTGTTGGGTCTTCCACAGAAGGTATCTTGACCTCCACGAAACTTTCTTTTCCTCCATTCTTTTATTAATTTTTGTTGACTAGGCCCACGTGACAGGGGTAGTTCTGACCGTGATGTGACACATTGTTAATAAGGTTTGTGATCTTCTGAAACTCAATTCAAAATAATGTGTAGATCAGTAGAT
>VDFB02189567.1:0-38462 GCA_007258455.2 Sequoia sempervirens
AAATGATAATTTAATCTAAACTAAAACTCATATATATGGGTTTCAGTTTAGATTTTATCGTTTTTTATACTATTTATATAGCAGCTCTATCTATATCCCTCTTTATCTCTCTATTCATCTCTTTCTTTGTTTCCCTCTATATCTATATGCATCTCTATGTCCCTCTCTCTTATAGATATATTTCTATCTATATATGTCTCTTTATCAACCACTTCTCTTGTTCTCTATATCTCTTTGCCCTCTTTCTCTCCCTCCATTTATCTTTGCCCCCTCTCCCCTTTGTACTTCTCTCTCTCCTCTCTTTATTTCCTCTCTCTCTTCTTCCTCTCTTTTCTCTATATCTCTCTATCTCTCTCCTTGTATTGCATTAATGGTAATATTTTTTTGGTTCAACCTACAATGTGATATTCATAGTAATCATTTATATGTTTTATTGAGGTGTGCCAATGTTATTGGTCCACATTGTAACACATAAGCAAAGTGGGACAAGGAGACTATCAATGTAGAGGTGAGTGTTGTACTTAGCACAAGGTTAAAAGTTCAAGATATAAATCTTTGAGAATTAAAATTATCTTGTTTAATTTTACACTCAAAGATGTTATCTTAAGTGACATACAAAATCTAAGGAATGAAATCATTTCCTTCAATGAGTAATGATACATTCAAGTGAAGATAGAACTTATAAACTTGTGACTAATAAAGAACATTCTATTAAAAATGAACCTAAAACATAAAGAAAAAAATATGAATATACAATTTTTACCATCAAAAATATATTTGTTAACTTTAATAAATTAAAAATATAAAATTATAATAAATTTTAAAATTCTCAAATTAAATTAATATTGAGTATATAATAAAATTACGATTGATTCAAATTTTCTAACATTAAAGAATGGTCTCCCTTCCCCATTAAAAAAAGAAAAGAAAAAGAGGAGAAACTTCTAATCTGCTATGTATATGCATGTGCATTCCCTGTCAGAATTACTATGTCTAATTTTAGAAAGCTCTTTTGAAGTCGTCTGTGAACAATAAGAAAGTGGTAGGGTTCGCCCCACATGTAACACTTGACTCTAAAATGGTGTGCAGAATTGCTTTTGTTAGATCACTTGCACACAGGGCTTAAATTTAATTGTTGTGACCGTATTTAGAATTTTTAGTAAAATACAATCAAATTTTAAGATTATATCGGATGAGGAGATTTTGGATAGTACATCAAAATTTATATAAATTATAATGATATATATTGATTTATATATAATTTTACTTACACTAGGTATATCATAATGTTTCAAAATTTATATAGAATTATAATGATATATATATATTTGATTTATATATAATTTTACTTACACTAAGGTATATCATAATGTTTTAAGGGCGCCTTTGAATAGATAACCGTCATTAAAAAAATTGTTGAAAAGGCAAGGTCGACCGTCAAATTTAAGCCTTGCAGTTGCACAATCTAACATTTTTTCCAACTGCACAACAAACAAAATTCTTGTTGTAGCTTGTCGATTTTACCTACTCTAGGCTTTACTCTATTTGAGGGGAGGAATGCAGTGCCAGTTTAAACCTTCATCAATTCACTTTCCCTGAAATTTGTATACAATTTAGGGTAGAGGGGTCATAGTGGAGCACCCTAACTTCATATTTCTCAGAATCTTATGTTGAAATTTCAAATCACTCCCAGTTTTCTACAACAGTTTATTTGGCAACTCACGTGCTTCTATATTTCATTTTAGGGTCACATCATCAAATATGATGCCACGTCAGCATGCTTTTTGTTGAGGTATCCAAAAAGAGCCAAAAAAAAAGTGAGACCAATAGTGGTGCACTAAGTCATTTTTTTATTGGTGCATTGATGTGGCATCACATGATTTGTCAGCTTGTGTATTTTATGGATAAAAGGTGTTTTGCAATTGGATATTAAGGTGCTCCAATATGGGGTCCATTGAGGACTACTTCTATTCCCACTATTGGACCCCACTCCACTATGGGCCCTCTCCCCTAATCAAACCAACCTCCTAATAAATATTCTTGCACAATTTGTAGACTCATTCAACATGTGGACAAACGAGATTTTAATATGGTTTACAGACTTCAATGGTATAAAATAAACCACATTGTAGATTATAATACATTAATTATAAAGTTATAACTGTCGAATTTCTTAAAAATAAATGTCACTTATTTCCATTGCATTTGTTGATTGATAAATAACAATAACACCAGTGTCTTGGTAGCCCTTCTGTCTTTGCTTTGTGCCACGTATATTCCCAGCGAGGCTACATGTTCTACATATCACTCTTGGCAAGAAAAATGTTTCAAATAGGCACTCTATGCATATTAATTTATGGAGGATATCAGGGGAAGAAACTTGATGCGGGTAGAGCAAATGAGCAATGGTCTCTCTTCAGAATCCTATTTTTTAATATAATTCCAACATTTGTCATGTTTCCTTGGATTGGACCTCGGGCTATATTATGGAAGCACCATATTTTTATGGTCTGAGCCAATATCCATTTGGGTAGGGAAAACCAATTTTCCTAGTATGCATACGTAATAGAGTTGGTCTTTTACCATTCACACCTGGAGTAATTTGTTTGGTGAAGGACCCTGCTCTTGAATGCAGCTAGAGAATTCCCCTGGTCATCTGGCATGGCATTTACTGTGGATGCAACAATAGTGCCCACTGGGAGTGGTAAGTTGTGTTGTGAGGGCTTTAGGAAAATTCACCGTAACAATTCATTGTCAACAAATTTATTGTCAACAATTCATAACCATGATAAATTCATCTCGCGGAAAATTCACCACTGACAATTTATCGCCGTGGATAATTCATCACATATACAATTAGAAATTTTGATTTATGATAATAAAAATGGAAACATTTTTCAATATATTTTATTTTATTCTAATAAACCAATTATACAACAATATAATTATTCTTTTGCAAAAAAATCTCAAGATCTTGGAAATATATTAAAAAATATTAATGCAATGAATTATCCATGGTGATGAATTGCTGGTGGTGAATTTTCCACGAGATGAATTTGTCATGGCAATAAATTGTTGATGGCGAATTATTGACGATGAATTTGTTGATGGTAAATTTACCTGATACCGTTATGAGCTTACTGAAATTAATGTGTGGCGGTAAATTTTCCTAATACCATTGTAAGCTTACTAAAATTAGTGTGCAAGCATTTGAATCTTCAACATCATCAGCTGAAAATCAAAACCATTGAGTTCATCATACTCTATCACTTTCCAGGAACCCTTGTTTCAATGCAAATTATAGCCAAAATGCCATTTCTTTCAAGTAAAATGATCTGTAGTGTACCACTTTTTAAATTTTATGAATGGGTGTTCTTAAGAGTTCTATTGATAGGTGAATTGAAACACTCACCCCACCATTAATTGTGGGCAATGCACTATCAATCTTGCCATCTACTAAACACCGGGAATGTGCCATCAAGCTTAGAATTTTAGAACACCTTTTGGCTGAGAACCATGAATGAGGGCTTCTATATATTCTCATGAATTTCATCTAAGATTTCATACTTGCATTACCAAAGTGATTTTAACAATAGGGAGCATGCTTAGCTAGGCTTGAAGGTGGATCATTATTATGGAAATTGCTTTTCCATGCCACAATTCCATACCATGTTGGACTATCATTTCAATATAAATGTTTCCAAAAATAAGATAGCAGGACACGTTCAAGCTTTGTTTTAAAAATAATTTCTAATTATGCTTATCTCTTGATTTCTTGTGTTAAATCGGATGCTTCCAGTTGACAAGGCATGTTCAATTGATTAAGTTGAGAAGATAAACACACAGACTCTTACCTTCTTAGTAGGCTTTTGCACTTCAATCGATCCTTCTTGTCAAGCATCATCCAATTGTAATTCACTCTAGTGACAGCTATCAGTTACTGTTTGCTTCAAATTTGAACAGTAGCCAAAATGGTATTCTGTTTTAGACCCTGATTGTGTTGTGTTAGAACCTAGAATCCTTTTCATGCCTACTAGCTATGCTAAATCTTCCTTCTTGATCAGTTACAGCCTCAAGATCATTTTTTTTAAGTTTTTGTGATACTCTTTCTAATCCTTCTTCTATTGTTCTATTTTTTTGTTTTTTATTAGGTAAGAAGGGTTTTAAAAGGGTCCAGATAGAACATTAAGCACAGACAGACACCAAAGAACAATCAAGTGAAACAACTAAGAAACTACACAAACATAACAAAACTTGATACCCCGACTGACCAACCCAAAGTCAGAGTGGTTTAAAAAATTATTCTAAAGATTTTTGCTTTATCATAATACAAAGATCCTTCTCCCCAAATTAGTCCTCATTCTTTTGTTAAATTAGTCCTACAAGGAGTAATAAGGTCAAGTTACCTTCTCACATTTCTATTGTCCAGAGATATTAAACCTGGACCGAGTGATTGTTACTGTATCAATGCATCTATGATTGATAGAGGCCCCATGACTGGCAAAGTCCCCAATCTCCACTATGAATTTCCCCCATTGTCTATGATATGATGCACTACTTTATAATGCTGCTCACACAAAACCTAAATCTTTAGTGACAAACTAACAGTCTATTTATTACTACATTTAATTCCATGTTGCATACTGTAATGCTCTGTCAATGGACGCAATTGATCATTGTTGACCGAGCTGTCTGCACCTGTTCTAGTATCCATCAATTATAAATGCCAAATATCACTGGCTCAGATGACTGTCCACAAATAGCTACTTGTGACGTCATACAACACCTATGCGGTCAGGATGCATTCAGTAGTCTTGCATTGTACTCAGACAATGACAGCCATTAATAGCTGCATTTAGCTTGCTCCCTCTCGTAGGGGGACGCCTTCACTGTAATTACTTTGAGTGTCATGGGAGTTTTTACTTTTTAAACTGAAATATTTCCCACTTACACTGTATCCTTTTTAACTCCTGCACCCTTTTTCATTTAATGTCAGCCTTCATTGTAAAATACAACTCCTCCTCCTAGACTTCTTATACAATTTCTTGTAAATATATGCAAGCTTCTGATACTTAGAATTGGTTGTACCATAGTTTTTGCTCAATCTCTTTTATGCAACATGCTTCTAGCAAAACTCACTGTCAACATGAATTCACCCTGAACAAATTCATTATCATGACAAATTCATCCCGTGAAAAATTTACCACCATTAATTCATACTATTTTCTATCACATTTATTGTACAAATCTCTGATATTTTACAAAACTATTATTTTGAAGAAATAATATTTTTAGAAGTATTTTTTCATTTTCAAATTTAATAAGACGGATTGCCATAATTGCTCTGCTACCTACTGTTCTTTCCTCACTTTCCTCACAACATTCCAAAAAAAAATGTAATTTGCATTGTACTCCTTTCATACAATATTTTAATCCACCTTGTATTGCTCTTAATTACTCATGGCATAAAAAATTGTAAGCTAGCCCCAAATGTGGTAGCATACTTTATTTGTTAACAACCGCATTTTTTTGGTCACTACATTGTATAATATTCTGTTCATTATGTTGTGGAGTCCATGCCTTTTTCCTGCACCACACTACTTCACCATGCAAGAATTTTAAACACATTGTTGAGAATGATTTGTTGTACCATTCTTATATTTTACTTGTTTTTTATCTACCTACCTCTTACTAGGCACGATTATCCTTTAGAGTGATTGCATATAGATATTTTTATTTTATATTTCCTAGACCCATAAAAACTTGTTGCAATCTTTATGCAATGATCAGCTAGCAATCATTATAATGTTTTTTTTCAACGTGGTTATTGAGAACATCACACAAAGCTTTCTCCATATATTAATAAATGGGCAACAATCAAATATAGTCCCACCACAATATTTTAAATCATTGAAAAGGAAGCATGTGTTAATGTGGTGAGTGGTAAAATTCAATACATGGAGGAGATTCCAACACAAATAATAAAATAATGGCATTTGTTTACTGATTGTTAAATTATCAATTTTAAGTTTTCAATAGAAAGAGTTGGGACTCAAACTTGTAGTGTCAAATTTAATTTTAAGTCTCATACATTTTGTGTCTTGATTTTGTTAAACCATCATTTATAACTAATCTAAGAGAGTCTAAGTGGGTTTTCCATGAGTCAAAATTATGCCTAAGTGTTGCCTTGCATCATTCCAAATGTGCTCATCATGTGTTAGGAACTACAAAATTCCAAGAAATTTTTAAATGTGAGATGTTTTGGGTCATTTTTTAAAGTCTAGGAATGTTTGTTGAACTTTCAAAATTTTGGGGTTATCCATCCCAATATGCCACTTTGCCTATCCCCACCTTTCCCTTTTTTCCTTGTCAAACAAACTTTTTCATGATAGAATACCTTTTCCTTGAACCCTAAGTTCCCAATCCATCGCTCTTCTAAATTTTCTTGGAATTGTTATCAAATTTTTGAACTTGCCTATCTCAAAATGCCTTTTGACCAAACTCTAAAACCTCACCCGCTTACTTTAAGTCATTCTTGCACTAGACCATTGGACTTCTCTTTCTTGGAATGTCTTTTTCTCTAAGCCCAATTTTTCCCTTGCTTTTGTCGGCTTGTCAAACTTTCCCTTACCTTGGTACTTGTTATGAGTTATGTCTGACCCTCGATCCCCAAAACTCTAACAATTTGAATGTAATTTGTGTATTCTTTTCCTATTGACTTCCCTATACATCTCAAAGTACATTTAGTGACCTGATCTAATGCCTCAACCTTTGAAAAGGGATTTTTCCTTCCTAAAAATTACTATTCATCATATGGGCATAGATTTACAAGCAATTTTAATGGTGGAAAGAGAAAACAACCCATAATGTCGTAAATGGTTTGATGAATCTCTAGAACTACCACATTAGACTTGTTAGCACCTAGAAATGATTGTTTATTCAAAAGTTGTGGATTCAAAGGAAATGAGTAATGAAGGCCACATGTGATATTTTTAGTACGATGGTTGAGTTTCAAACCCCATGTCTTCATGCCATCCCCTAGTACCATTTTTAGCAAATTATGTGGGTTAACCATACCTTAGCACACCAAATATAGGGGTGTCATAAATGAAAAATAATTTACAAATTTGATAATTTTTCCTCCATACCTCCAAAAAATATTTCAACACATTTATAGGTAGTTTTCATGCAATTTTAGATGTGAATCATGATGTATGGATGACTACAAACAAAGAGTGATTGGTATCCATGTGTCATCCATAATTTTATCATCTTAAGGCTCATGCAAGCCATCAGATTCTAAAAACGATAGATCTATTAATATCGATTGGTTCTACACTCAAATGATTGGTTGCTTGGCCATTTTTTGGTCTACAAGTGCCTTGAATGTATCTTAGGGTAGTAATAGCTATAAGCCTAAGTCGTACCTAAAGGAATATATTATGCATAGTGTAGGAAAGTTTTGCATTACTTATTTTTTACAATGATATATTTTCATGATAGTTTGTAATGATTCAAGAGAATATATAGTCATAGTTATGTATTTCCTCTTATAGACACTAAAAAATGTCCTAAGTCCACGAACGTCATTTTTCACATTAATTCTTCCTCCTTCTGCTTGCATAATTAAATAATCTTAATCATTTGATCATCTTCTAAGGTCATATTTCTCCATTAATAAAATAATTCTTAATTATTTAATTAATTCATTTTTTCCTTATTCCTCCCCGATTAATTATAAGTTTATTTGTGTCACTAATTAATTCTCTTTTCCTCTATAATTAAATAAATTCCTATTTTATTTAATTATTTTTTTGATCTTGAGGAGCATCCAGTGGTGTGAGGCAATCTTGCATTACCCAAAAGATGATTTCCATTTTGTTCTTGTTGTTTTCTTTTTGTAGATGTTTTGAATTTCTGCGATACCCTTTTCAATAAGAGTTTCCAACTTTAACTTTTCTACTTTTCTGCTCAACTGCTATTTTTAGTAGGTTTGAATTTGAAGTAAGTAGAGACAATTTATGGGAAGGTTCAGGATGGAAAAATACACAGTCTGGTGAAAGAATCAGGTCAAGATCATTCATGATTTGAAAGTTATTCAAGTTCCAGTTTCTGCTTTTTGCCCTGAAAAACCTTCCGAGCTCAGTTTGAGGCACTAAACGATCCCGGATGGGCCTGAAAATTTGCGGAAACGCCAAAGTAGTGTACCAAAGGCCTATTCTAGAGAAAATTGTCTTCTCAAGAGCTTTCCAAAAAGGTATTATCATTGAAGATCCAACGGTCAGATTAAAAGTTATGGCTGCTGGAAGTTGGTGCATATTTTAGAAATGTGGTAATTTTTGACTGTGAATTTAAACTTGAATTTCAAATTGTAATTTTGGCGCCAAACCGTCAAAAACCTTATCTCGAAGGTTTTTTTTGGTTCCAAACCAAAATGGATCTATTTATGGGCTTGTTTTTTGTTTTTGAGTAACTTTTTGGGAAAAAAAGTTCGCATGCTGTGAAAGGGGATCTGGGTAATTTTCTGTAAGTCTGTAATTTGCATGTATCACAGAGCTCGAGGATTTGTGATCCTCTACATGTAAGATTTTCATTATTGAATAATAATAAAGTTTGCTAGTTGTGTGCATTATTTATGTGTCTCGGGTTTGCTCCCTCGTCAATTCCATTTTTCTTCTATAATTAAATAAGTATTTTAATTATTTAATTATTCATTAGCTTTTTCTTCAATAACTAAATAAATCTTCTTTATTTAATTATTTCCCACTTTCCCTCCAATATTAAATAACTTTTCCTCCACTTTTAATCAAATAATTATTTTCAATTATTTTAATTAAAAGTCAACTTTTCCCTCTTCTTCTATAATTAAATAATTGTTTTAAATTATTTAATTATTCACTTTCTCTCCTAAATTAAATAATTTTATAATTATCTAATTTACTCTAGCAACCTCTTTTTCTATGCCAACCTCTTTATTTGTGTCTTTCTTATCTTTACCTTTCTCATTTAATCTCCACACTTGATTGAATTAATTTATAGTTCAATCTCCACCATCCATCCTTATTTAAACCCTATTTTTTCCCTAACCCTATTTCTATTTGCTTCTAAGCAATCTCATCCATTGAAATTAGCATCATTCTTCATCTTTCAATCCTAACCCTTCATTTGAAATTGGATTTCTATAAAGAAGAGGCCTCCCATCCCATTTTGATATCAACATCTTTTATGCTACTATTATGTTGTTGGACTCATGAGCAACCACATTCAAATCTTCAACAACTCAATATAATACATTCAATCTTTTGAGGTTTGCATGTATTTGATTTCTTTTAAAATTTGCATGCATTTTGGTTTGATTTAAGCTATTTTTATGTATATTTCTATTATATTCATTTTACATGCATACATTTTGGTGAACCTAACATGAACCCACTAATTGATTTTTGGCTCAAGATTTTGAAAAATCTTGAGGAATTTTGGAGTTGGACCCACTTCACTTGATCTAGCTTTCTTTTTGCAGGTTTTGTTAGCTTTTTGTTATAGGTTTTGCATCATGTTTGGACAAAAACCTAATTTTCAAATATTTGATCATATCTCACAAACAACTATGAATTTTTGTACAAAGAGAAATCTATAGATTGGGGATGATATCAGGAGCTTTCACTCCAAAACTCAAAGTTTTTCGACCTATTTTGAGTGATTTATAATTTTTTATGATTTTTCATGAAAATTTAATTTTGGGAGCAAATCAATGAATTTTTTGGATTTTCTTATATTTATAGAAATATCTCAAAATTTTAATGGGGGTCTATTATTTGGTTTTTTTATTTTGATGAAAAATAATTAGCAAAATATAAGATCTTTGAAAAATAGTGTTTTAAAAAGATTTGATTATATCTCACAAACGACTATGAATGTTCTCACAAAAAACTTTTTATAGGTTCGGGATGGTATCAGGAGCTTTCACCCAAAAAATTCAAATTTTTTGGATCTTTTTTGAGTGATTTATATTTTTTTTATGATTTTTCATGAAAAAATAATTTTGGGAGCAAATCAACAATTTTTTTGGATTTTCTTATATTTCTAGAAAGCTCTCAAAATTCTAATGCGGGTCCATTCTTTATGTGTTTAATTTTGATAAAAAAATTAGATCTTTAAAAATTAGGGTCTCTCAATAAATCTGCTCTCTCGAGCTCAAATCAAATATTTTTTTAGAATTTTTTGCATTTTCAAAAATATCTTGAAATTTTAGTGGGGGTTTGTTCTTTGCAGATTTATTTTTTAGCTTAAAATAATTATAAAAAAAATGTTGTTAATTAGGGTTTGGTAGGGTTTTAAGCTAACCCTCTAATATTAGTGATCAATTATCTTGTTAGGGTTTTGCTTTGTTGCTGGTTTTGTTAATGTGCAAAAAAATAAAATCTTCAAAGGAAAAATTAGATCAAGTGGATAGAAATTTGGGGCTAAAGAAAATATAGGTGCACACTTTTCAACTCATATCTTTGTCTTAATCTTGTTTGCAATATGACATTTCAATTTGGATCTAAAAAGAATAAGTATCTTCTCAAAATCATACTTTCAATTTGGGCTTAAAAATAACAAGTGTTTGCATTGCTTGGTGATCTTGTTTGTGCTTAAAGGTGTGTATGCTCTTCCCTCACATTTCCATATGATCTTGGGAATTAAAAGCACTCTTCAACACTCTCATTTTCACATCACACATTTCAATTTCTAACGTTAATAATTATTACTTGTGTAATCAAAATACATGCACATGCTCTCTCCTCACATTATCATATGATCTTGGAGATCAAAAGCATTATTTGCATCACTTTTGTGTAACCTTATTGGAGGGAAATCCTAGAGAAGTGATCACTCTAGGGGCGACTTCAACTCTATCATTCTGGAAGAGTATAAATAAGGGGGGGGTGAATCGAAAGACATGCCCCTTGGAATTAGAATCTTGTCAATCTTGTTAAGCCCCAAAGAACTTTATACATTTGGGAAGTGAAGGTGGAGTGTGAGTTACCCTCTCCTCTCGGTTGTTTGGCATTATTCTCCTTTCAAATTCATGGAATTGGGCCTCACGCACCTTCAAGGTATATAGAGGACATCCCTAGATCTTTGTGCATCCTAGTTTAAAACAATTGGCCAATCTACACGCTTGAATAATTGCTAGGTTGTTCTTGTGCTTGGAGGTGTCTTCTTATCATAATAATTTTCATTGTATATTGCATCAAATCTTGTCTTGTGAGTGTGATTGTGTATTCAAGATCTAAATCTTAATCAAGTAAAAAAAACCATAAACCAAAAAAAATAAAAAAATCCAAAAACATTAGAAACATTGCAAAAACAAACAAATCTAGGTGTACTCCAAATCAAGCTATCCACATCATCTCCAATTCAAACATCTCATCCTCATTCTCCATCCTAATCATCCTATTCTAGTCATCCAATTCAAACTAATCATCCCATCCTAGAAATCATAATCATTCTTCATCATCCTAGTCCCCATTCACCATCCTAATCATCCTATCCTTGTCATCCAATCCAATATAATCATCCCATTCTAGTCATCATAACCATCTATCATCTCATCCTAATCACCTCATCCTAACCAATCCTTTTTATCCTAATCATTCCTCCTCATCCTAATCATCTCATTCTATCATAATCATCCCTTCTCATCTTAATCCCTCTTAATCATTTTAATCACTTACATAATCATTCTAACCTTTCACAATCATTCTAATTATCCCCCTAATCATTTTAATCATCTATTTTCATCCTAATTGCCCCATCCTAACCATCTCTTATTTCATCATAATTATCCTTATCCATCATAATCATTCCTTATCATCTTAATCATCTTGTTCTAATCATTCATAATCATCCTTATCACCCCATCATAATCATTCATAATCATCGTAATTATCTCCCTAATCTTTTTAGTCATCCATATTATCCTAATCATACCCAATCACCTAATCCAAATCATCCCAAGTATCTCAATCATCCACATGAATTCTTAATCCATCATTTAGGACTCTAAGCTTAATTAATTTTCCTAATCCAATTGAGTTCCTAATCATAATCATAACCACTCTCCATAATCCACATCAAAATCCTTCTTTCCTATTCCATTTTCATCCTATATCTATTATCATTCTTAATATTCATCCTTCATTATCATCCTTAATCTCCATCATCATCCTTAATCCACATCCTTCATTATCATCATCCTTCATAATTTTAATCTAATCACTTTATCAAGCTAACGCCATTCCAACCTTAATCCGTAGATCCAATCAATCCTCAAGTGTCAACACCAACAAACCATAAACCTACCTAAAACCATGCATCAAGATGAGCCTAACATATCCTCCATAGTCCATCTCATACCTAAAGATCTTGTTGAATTTCTCCTTTCCAACTACTTTAACAATAACATAAAATCCATGATCATGTGTCTCGTAAGTAGATTCCAATGGATCTTAAACACCATCCAAGCCTCCATGTCATCCTCTCCCTCCATTGACAAGGGAAACCAAAAATGTCTTCCATGTTCAACCAACACCCATCCATAATCATATTGCATGCACTTCACATCCTAGTCAACCCATCATCAAGCCAAAAATCATCATCCAAGGAGCACCAAAAATCACCATCCAAGGAGCAAGAAAATTCACCATCCAAGGAGCACCAAATGTCACCCTCAAAGGAATACAAGAACCCATGCAAAGTCTTATTTCACAAAATGCTAGTCCTATTCATCCATTTCATGTTTTTCCACCTGCATAGCACCTATAAAAATTCAACCATGTCACTCACTTGACCTTGTTGATCCAAAACATGACATCATAGATCCCCCTTTATGTAAAGATCAAAGTACGCTTTCTTGTTATCCCATTCCATCTCATGATCCTATCCTTATGTCAATCCAATAAATCCTTCTAGATGACCATGGCATCCAAGATAAACCTATATTTGATCAAGGTCCTCTCATTGATCAATAAATCCAAAATGATCCCCTTGCATATCAAGATCAAGGCATCCCTTCCATACCCCCACATGATCCCCTTTCATATCAAGAGAAAAGTATCCCTTCCATACTATCTCACGATCCAAGTCTCTCATCTTCATGCCATAATCTTATTCCATCAACTCTATTGCATGATCTTATACCAATAATCCTACCATATCCAACCCATTTGATGATCCTATAATATCCACCTCATATCATGATCCTATCATACCACCTCCATGGCATGACCCTAGGACATCACAAGAAAAAAAAATCCATCCATTACCCCATCTAATGATACCCCTCCCAATCAAGATCAAGATATCTCATCCACTCCATCACATGATCCCCTTCCACCTCATGATCCCCTTCCATCTCATGATGTCATTTCCAATACAGAGCAACATTTCCCTTCTATACCATCCAATGATCCCCTTCCTCCAAATCAAGATCAAATTATAACTTATATTCCATGCAATGATCTCCTTTCACTATGTAAAGATCAAAGTATCTCTATATCCCCCTATCATGATTTCATTCCATCCACTCCATCACATGATCCTAACCCAATTCAATATCAAAGCATCCCTTCATCTCCATGTCATGATCCCCTTCCATCTCATAACCAACAGAAAACTATACCCCACCCCATCCCATGATCCTACCTTAAGTCAAGATCAAAGCACCCCTTCACCTTCATGTCACAATCCTAATTGTCCACAAGATCCCATCACCCATATCCAAGCTACCCATGAATCTCCTACTTATCAATTGGGTTCCTCCACTTTCATCCAAGCTTATCTACTCCAAGAACCTATCATTCCTTCCATACCATAGCCTCCTAAAAATGGACTAACATCTTGTTTTTAAAACAAGTATCCCATTGGAAAAAAGATGTGTTAAAAATGCATTATCAGGACAAAGGCTTAGGCCCATATGAGCAAGGCATATTAGAACCCATCCAAATCTAAGCAAATCCTAATTATCATGACCTTGGATATAAGTCTCTAGACATTGGTACTCCTTCCATCCACCTCAAATCAAAAATCCTATCTGTTGAACACCTGGAATACTGAGAAGGGGGTGAATCAATATTCCTTTAAACCATTCATTATGGATCTACATTGATTAGCTTTATGTCCAAATCCATAGCATCTATAATAGTAACCATTGAATGATTGAATCATTCTACCATTGTTATATCCATTCATCATTTTACTTTTGCATTCAATTGCTCTATGTCCATATTTTTTGCATGTAAAGCATTGACTAGTAAAGGATGGAGCATTTTGATTCATTATGCTTCTACATTTCATTGCTATATGTCCATATTTATTGCAAGAATAACCAAAACCATTTAAATATGGGTAGCTTTGAGCATTTGGTTGTTTGATAGGGGGTCTTCTAGTATTTCTTCTTTGATTTTGAATCTTGCCAGTGTTCTTCTTGTCTTCAATATTTTCTAGTTCATTGATCTTCTTTTTTGCATTTGGTATTTGAGCTGCTTTTGAGCTTTCTCCTTTTTCAAGTCCTAGACCACCTTTGTCTTTAGATGCTTTCTAACCTGCAATCAACTCATCAAGAATTGTAGAACTTTTCTTGAATTTATCTTCATGACTTCTTGCCTTCTCCAGATCTAATTTTAGATTTACCACTTCTTGTTCACTTGCCTCATGCATTCATTAGATTCTATTTCCACCATTTCATTTAGACATTCCTCAACTCTTTTCTTTTCTTCCACTTGTACTTTCAATGTAGTGAGATCTTCATTTGCTTGCTTCAATTATTCATTGACTTCCTTATGCCTTCTTTGAACTTCTTGATATGCTCTCTCAGTTTTTTGATACATTCATTTGCCTCTTTAATATTTTCCTTCAGATCTTTGTTTCATCTTCAACTTTTTTAAGATCTTCAAGAGAAACTTTGAGTTCTTTGTCAATTATGTAATCTTCTTTTATGTATTCAATAGTAGGAATCTCTTCTAGAGGAATAGGAAACTTTCTATCATCCATGTGTTCAATCTCCAAGATCTTCTCAAAGCAGTAAATCTCCTTCCAGGGATCCAAGCTCTGATACCAATTGTTGAACACTCAGAATACTGAGGGGGAGGGGGGTGAATCAGTATTCCTTTAACCCATTCAGACATTGGCTATCCAATTACCAAAATACATTCAATTTCAATAATGAATGAAAGCATGAAACATCCACAAAATCACATAACACATGAACACTAAGATTTTTACGTGGAAAACCCAAAATGGGAAAAACCATGGTGAGGGTTAGCTCATAATATATTATATATGGATATAGTATACTACAAAAATGCTCATTGTTCATAGAGAACAAGATAGAAGAAAGAAAGGGTGGCTCATATCCTTTGAACTATTACAATTTCATCTACAATATGTTGGATTATAGTTCCAATGAAGTACAAAACAATCTATGTACTAATATGGATCAATGCACTGATCTACTCTAAATTCACACAAATCGCACAACTCTAATCACATTCACATCACACATGTGTAGGTGAAACACCATACATGTTGAATCTATCACACATTACTCGCATCTCCTCTCCAAAACACTGAAAAAAAACTCCTACATATATCCACATCAAGTGTGACTTCAATTTGGTTGGCCTAATTGGAAGTAGCACACAAAATTTGAACTTGACATCCTCAAACAATTCATCCACATCTCACGCCTTAATCCAAAATTCAATTCTCCTCAAGATAGGTTGAGATGGACCCAGTATAGGTCTTATATAGTATTGTAACACAAATCAATCCTTCAAACATGTTAGGTTGGCCCCAAATAAGACCTAAACACAAAAATGTTCATCTATTTACCCAATTCGCCACATGTGGAATTCAAAACACGATCCCATCTAGAATTATTATTCAAATAAAATATAATAGCTTATCTCCAACATCACAACAAAATAATAATCCATGGAGGAATGCAGAATTTCCCACACCAACACTCTTTATAGAAAATAACTACAATTTACATAACTGAACTTTGTCTTTCATATCTTCTAGGATGCTTCACCAAACAACAAAAACTCTTATATTTAGATGCATTTGATGATCACCAAATTATGTTTATAATCACAAAGTGATATCTCTATATTTTTGGTGGAGTGCAAACCCAAAAACTAATGCACTAAACCACTGAATTGGCAAATTTGATATTTAGGCATTTTTCTATGTAGCTATACTTTTTAGACCAACTTATCATGTGAAAATATCTTCAAAAACACCTATAAATCATGTTAGAATGGTCCACAACAATGTTCACATCAATGACAACACTGGATCATGAAAAAATGTACATACCATGCTCATGTTATCAGACAACATCATCAATGACAATATTCCAACACTACCATCTAAATCCAAACATTCATATTCCCCATCATCAAAATCTATCTTTGGCCCTTATGTCCCAAAACCCGATCCATCTTCCTTTCCATCCATTTTGGGTCCTTATGTCCCAAAACAAAGTCCTTCATTCCCTCCATCCATCTTGGATCCTCACATTCCACCACCTAACATTCCTATTCCAAAATCCCATTATCCTCTACATCCATCACTGTTGGGAATAGGATGACATTTAATTGCAATCCTAAACATTATTTCATGTATCTCCTAAGTCCTTGGAAAGTGTTCCCCAACACTAGGATTAGAAAGAGATTAAATTATTATGAAATAAACATGTTAATTGGAATTTTCAATTAATTCTAAATGATAGGAACATGTGGGGATGCCCAAGAAGAGCTCCTACAAAATAGGAGCACATGGGGCACCCACATGGAAGGTGGAACTCACCTTGAGTTAAGTTAACTATTTGGAGAAAAAGATAGCACTTCAGTAATGCATGTAAGGATCCTAGAAGTTAGGGATTGATGTTTACATGCATGAAGTTCAATTTAGTTCAGTTCAATTATGGTTCTTATCTTTAGTTGCATGTAGTTAGTTTCAGTTGAATGCTAATTGACTTGAGTTGACTTGGAATGCATGACTAATGACTTGAGTTGCATGACAAATAACAAGTGATACATTTAGTTAAGTGGGGATGATCAATCATGCATGATATTTGCATGAATGGTGGAGAGATATGTTTCAATTAATAGAGATTGACTTGGACCCACTTTGGGCACCCAAGTTGGCATCTTGGAGTTAACACTTTTGCATGATAAGATATTTTATAAGGCGAGTTAAGTGGGCCCATTCTTGGGCGCCAACTTTGAGGAGAAGCTTACAAGATATCTTTGAAATCAACGTTGAGTTATGACTTCAGTTTGGGACACCCAAATGGATGGACTTGTTTTGACATTGTTCTTCACTGTAGAACTCTACTTGCAAAGAATAGGCATGGGTTTTGTGAGATAAGCATTGTGCTTTGTAATTGTAGACTCTTTGGAGTTTACAAGGCTCATTATTGTCTATTTATTGCAGCAAGTTGAACAAAGTTTATCATATTTTATTGCAGGTTGTGAAGAAGATTTGTTGAAGGAAAAAGAAGCATCTCAAGCAAGGATTGGAATTATTGTAATATTATTCTGAGATTAAATAATACATTGATTCTTGGTGGACTTTTTCCCTGAAAGGGTTTCTCCATGGTATATGTTGTGTAACTTCTAATCTTTTGTCTAATTCTTCTACAACCTTTTCTCTTCATTCTACAAATGGTAAAATGAATCTAACCGGATAATCATCCACAAAGAATATGTAACAAAAGAATGCTTAACTAGATCAACAATCAAAAAATTTACAAAGTATTAAGCTACATCATAACCTTCATTTTCAACAATCACCTCATATCCTAATCAAGATCAACAAAATTACACACCTTAAACCTTTTCCAACATACCTACACCAACCCATCCATAATACATCCAAATCATTCATATCCATCTACCAATCACATTGTTCTTGGAAGCAATTTGGATGCAAAACTCAAATACATAAAGCCAAAAATCCACAAAATTTAAAGGATCAACATGTCCCATCAAAAAAACATGCAAAAACAAAGAAAAATATAGTCCAAAAAAAATTAAAAATAAAATCCAAAAGGCTATAAAGGCCCATAAAGCAAAAATCAAAATAAAAAACCATGTAGATTCTAAAAATACTCATAGAATCAATGCATCCCAAAGAAAAAATAAAATTGGCTTCCAAACTTGCTTATCCAAAAGCTCCATCCAATCCTAAGTCCTTCATTGGGCATCTAATAATCCTTTATCACCTCCATCCATTTTTGGTCCTTATATCGTAAAATCCACATCCACTCCTCCATCTAAATCTCCAAATTCAAAATCCACTTCTCTTTCACAACTCCACCTCCCTTCAAGGTGTGTTCCAATGTTGATCTTTCCAAAATTTCCATCCACTCATCCACAAGTCTTCCTTCAACCCATCCATTATCCAACATCCATTTTCCATCCTTACATGCCTCTTATCTAATCCTTTGCATAAATCTATATCCCTTACCATCTTCCCATCAATTTCATCCCTCTTACCATCATTCTACCAACATCTATGACCATAACTCCAATTATTCATAGTCTAATGGAGTACATCATCAAGGGATACCATCCGTGGAACTAGATTCTTGATTCCTTCCTTCATCTCCCTATAATGCATCCACTACCTTCCATATCCCCTTATCCATATCCTTATCCTTCTCCATCCATCTTATTCCCAAAAATTCAAAAAAAAAAAAGAGAAAAGAGAAAAAGAAAAAATGAAAAGTATAAAAGTAAAGAGAAATCATTCATCCAATGGTGAAAACGACTTCTTGTGGTGCCTTGGATAGGCATCATGATGAAAACCTGGTAAATAGATGTCATGTGTAATCCATTACCCTCTTGCACTCTACACTTGGGGTCAAGTTTCATCCATGCTATCATATCTACCACACCCTCCTTTATCCCTCATTTCCTATCCATTATCCTACTAATATTCATCCTCCCTTTTCCCTCCTTTGATCTTGACAAGGCTAAGGATATTCATATACATCAAGCATTATATCCTTCCATCCTTCTTATCCTATCCATGGCATTCATCCCATATCTCCCATCCTATCCAAATCAATCCACCCTTCCCATCTTTGAACTTAATGAAGAGATTAGGGTTCAAATATCAATGCATCCATATCCTATCCACTTGATCTTGAGCATCTTATCCATATCCTCCATCCTATATCCCCTATCCTACTTTCATCCTCATATCCTATCTCATTCCTCTCCTCTTTTCACCCTTGATCTTGATAAAACTAGGTGTCAAATATCAATGCATTCATATCCTTTATGCACTAATCCTTCCATATCATACATCATTCATCATCTTCCATCCATGATTTCACTACCTCTAGTGTAGGGCATCTTGGTCATTTGCAACTAGTCCTTGGAGCTCCATCTTCCTATCCTCCATCCACCATCATCCTATCTCCCATCACCATCCATTATCCAAAGTCCTCTCTCCTATCCATGGAATTCCTCCATCCTTCCACCCTTTACCATGTCTTGGTTCTCCCTTGACATGATCTCATTCAATCCTTGATCTAATCTTATCTTATCCAAACCATTTATCCCCAACCATCCCAATCCATTCCGTCCAAATGCAATCAATCATAATCCATGCAATCCAATCTTGCAATCTAGCCCATCATCCATAAGAAATCCATGATTTCAATCCAAATCAGTCGATAATCTATTGATCCACTTTAATCCATTATCATCATAGGGATATGTCTTTCCCCATCCTCACATTGTTTCGGGATGTGTCCTTCCCACGTCAAACAACATCGTCATCATCATCAATCAATCCATCAATCGGTTTTCAACTTGACTTGGAGCATAGTCCTTGATTGCTTTTGGTTTGTTATGCATGATTGCTTGTTGCTTGTGTCTTTTATCATTTTTTGCATTTCTCATGGTCTTTTGCATTCTATTGTCACAAGGGCATCACAGTCTTCCATATCATGGTGCTATGGGGCATAGGTTTGCACTTGACCTTTTTGATCACATACTTGGCACATGGTCATCCTAGTTCCTTATACCTTGGTGCATAATGTCAAGTACAATATTAAATCTAGGTTGCTCATACCATTGTAGCATGATGATCCTTCATCCTCTCTCTCCATCCATATTTTCATCATCCTTCTCTTTTTTTCCTCTATCCTTTTATCCTTCATCCTTTAGTCCTCTCATCCATTTTGAGAGCACACTTTTGTTCTTTGAACCCGCATGTTCTCTCGAGGATGTATACCACTGCCTCATTTTCATCCTTCCTCATCCTCGCTAGTGACTGGGGCATCATTCTTCTAGTCCTAATCCCTTTCCTACCCACTATGTTGTATTTTTTGAAATGTTGTTACTTCTCTTAGTCGCAACATCATCTCAAAGGGGGCAAAATATAGACACTAAAAAATGCCCTAAGCATGTGAACGTCATTTTTCACATTAATTCTTCCTCCTTTTTCTTGCATAATTAAATAATTATTTAATTATCTTCTAAGGTCATATTCCTCTATTAATTAAATAATTCTTAATTATTTAATTAATTAATTTTCTCCTTATTCCTCCCTTGATTAATTAAATAAATTTTATTTATTTAATTACATCACTAATTAATTATCTTTTCCTCTATAATTAAATAAATTCCTATTTTATTTAATTATTTTCCATTTTTCTTCTATAATTAAATAATTTTTTTAATTATTTAATTATCCATTAGCTTTTTCTTCAATAATTAAATAAATCTTATTTATTTAATTATTTTCCACTTTCCCTCCAATATTAAATAATTGTTTTAATTATTTCTTTTTTCTTTTTCCTCCACTTTTAATTAAATAATTATTGTTCAATTATTTTAAGTAAAAGTCAACTTTTCCCTCTTCTTCTATAATTAAATAATTGTTTTATAATTATTTAATTTACTCCAACAACCTCTTCTTATGTGCCAACCTCTTTATTTTTGTCTTTGTTATCTTTACCTTTCTCATTTAATCTCCACACTTGATTGAATTAATTTATAATTCAATCTCCACCATCCATCCTTATCTATACCTTATTTTTTCCCTAACCCTATTTCTCTTTGCTTCTAAGCAATCTCATCCATTGATTAACATCATTCTTCATCTTTCAATCCTAACCCTTCATTTGAAATTGGCTTTCTATAAAGAAGAGGCCTCCCATCCCATTTTGATATCAACATTTTTTATGCTACTATTATGTAGTTGGATTCATGAGCAACCACATTCAAATATTCAAAAATTCAATATAATACATTCAATCTTTTGAGGTTTATATGCATTTTGGTTTGATTTAAGCTATTTTTATGCATATTTTTATTATATCCATTTTACATGCATGCACACCTCACCATATTTTCTAGTGCAATTATAATAGAGGTTTGATGTATATGTGATAGCATCTAATGTATTACAAATATTTTATAATGATCATTCTTCTATTGCATATGGGTCATTGATGTTTTGAAATGGATCATTATGTATTTTCATTATATTTGATGTAATCTTCATTTTTATATAAATAGGAATTTGGTTCTATCGATGCTATGTTGAATGTGTTCCCTTCCTCTTTGTTGTTCTTGATTTTGTTGCCTAATAAAGTAGGCACTATTCTATATTAGTTAAGGATCAAACTCTCTCATTAAAATATTACTTTTTTTGTGGTTAGCTATAGAAGAAGATTAATAATATATTACAAAATGTTTATGATGTTAATGATTCATTAATATAAATTAGGGAATTATTTTAAGCAATCCTAAATGCCAAATCTTATAAGAATCATGTCTATTATGTCTACACCTTGTCACCATGTATGAAATAATGAATGAAATTATTTGAAGGCATTACAATACTACTATTATTTATAGGTGCATGTGCAATATATTTTTATCAACTATATAAGTAGTTATGCGCAGCTAGTTTATCTTGACCTAATGGAAAATAATAGGGATTAAGCACAATTTGGGTATAGCTACTAATTGTTACGATCATGTTACATTTTTTATATAAAAATATAATAAGTATACCTCTATAAATACCCTCTCAAGTTTAATATATGCCCAAAGAGTAGGAGAGACTACCCACTCTCATCATTGACCTCTAATAATCCTCAATATGTTGATGAACCTCCTTCTTACCTTCTTGATGACAACCCCTAGCCCTGAAACTGAGAAGAAATGTTATAGGATTGTGGGCCCAAGGTTTTTGAACCTAATATCTATGGCACTACTATCAATGATAGTTCAATTTGAAAGTTACTTCAAAGATTGTGGTATTATAGTCATAAAAAGAAAAATTATTACTATTATTGGTTGTATACAATTATGTGATTTTTTGTTTGGGTAAGTGACATCCTATCACTTACACCTAATGGATGGTGTTGGGGAAGAAAGTATTATTGGATTTAAATATTAAAAAAATTCTAGTGAGTTGAACCCAAAATTAATTAGTGGCCTTGAATATTAAGTGTGCTTCAAGGATTTCCTCTTTTGAAAGAATCGACAACTCTATCGTCTAAAAGTATTTTATTGATATTGTATCTTATTGTTGTAAGTATTTCAAGAACACATATCAAACCTATAAAAGGTGGTTATTAAAGGTATACATATTTTTCTTCTTCCTATATTAAGACATTTCATTTAATGATACCTCAATTTTATGCTCTATATGGTTGTGTATGATCAACCATGGTTGATTGATATGGATTTAATACCCTTTTGGTGTTCCTCCATGTGCATCATTTTATTAGGCCCTAAGAACTATATGGAACCAATTGTCCATGATTTTTCTAGTGATTCTTATCCTTTCTATTCAAATATCCTTGCATCTTCTAAAAGCCCATTCTCATATTTACTAGCAACCATACAAAACAATATACAAGAAATTAGTAGGTTGGGTAGGCTAGATAAGGAGTATAAAGAAAGAATCAAGTTATTGTAATCCAAATATTATCTTGTTTTAAAAAATAAAGTTATGTAGCCCCCTAGCATTACCATAGATCCCATTTACAATCAATTATACCTCTTGTGGGTTGATTATAAAGGGAAATCATGAATTCTAAGATCTTCAACCAAATTCCTAAATTTGATGGATATCATATTCATGAAGGAGATGCACATGTTTATGCATTTTCATAATTTATAGAAAAGTTTCAATATGAAGATGAGAACATGTAAATGAGATTCTTTATTAGGTCTTTATATGGAAGGGCATGGAAATGGTATGAAATTTGTCCAAAAATATCCTTTGAGCTTCTTGGAATTACTCATATTTATAGTTTAAAATGAATTTGCAATTAATATTAACATTGTCTCTCTTGTCCAAGAATTAGCAAATATCATATGGAAAGAGGGAGAGTCAAGCATGAACTTCAACCACAAGTTTTTGTTTCCCTATCCAACATTGCAAATTATTTTAGACTTTAACACACTTTCTTTAATTGACCTGTTATTAGAGGCCTCTAAGGTTGGATTGATTTTAATGCGAGAGGATTTGAATATTACAATCCTACAATAGGCTTATACATTTCTTGATTCTATGGAGAAGGTGAGGAAAAAATGCATTGTTAAATTTGTATCCTTAAATAACTCTATTTCTACTAAAGAATAGGTTGTTGTGAACAACAATCAATTGGATGTAGCATCCAATGTAGGTGCAACATCAAAAGATGATAAATACGTTTACAAATAAGTAGAAGAAAGTACTAGTGCATGACATAACAATAATGTTGATTATAATAGTAGTATATGCACCTACCTTCAACTAGATAAGTCATATGTAGGTGATTGTAATGGAAAAAAATTTGATGGCCTTCAATTTGATCTTGAGGAAATTGACCCTAGTGTTTGGAACAAAAATATGGACAAAGAAGGTATGTGTACAAATGAACAATCAAATGGATAAACTCTTGAAGCTGATAATATGGAATATGTGCAATACGATATCATGAATAAATAGGAAAGTAGTTTTTTTTTCCTTTTTAACTCGAGGTTATTCATGTGACCTAACCCAACACCCAACCTTCCTTACCTTGCTCTTTTTTATTTTTCCAAGTAGGGGGTTGGGCATTAGTCACCCATATGACCTTGTGATGGGTGTTGGGTTAAAAACAATATCTTGCCAGCCTGTCATCAATGCAGTGGGGTCAAGTGGCAAGGGGATGGGGCGGCTGAGCTGCCAACGACACAACAATCACTAGAAGCTAGAAACTTAGCCACTACCACAATGATCTGCAAGCCACTACCTAGCGGGGGTCATAGGGGGTGCCACCTCCTGGGTGCTACTCCACAGGCAGCACCTACCTTTTTAGTTTTTTTAGATTTTTTGAAAACTAGTCATACAATATGACTTTTGGGGGGTCATATGACCTCTAAAAGAAAAAAATTACCTCAAAAGATCCTGACACCAAAATAGGGAAAATTTTATATCAAAATTCATCAAATTGGCCTCTTGAATGCAATTGTAAGGTCTTTTTTCATGCCGAAATACACCAAAAAATTTCTCAAATATTTGAAAAAAAAAGCAATGAAGAATCCAGATTTGAAGCCTTGTAACCCTAGTTGAGAAAAAAAAAAAAAAAAATAGAGAAGGGGTTCACTGAATCCATGCTCTAATACTATGTTAAAATTGTACAATAACATGAGATGCATGCTGAAACAATTAAAAAAAACACCTTCCACACGAGAGCTACAAACAATAATCTACTATATCCTCAACTAGAAAAATTTACAAAATAAACCTTAAGAGTCTTTAATGTTTGAGAGGGATAATACAATAAGGGGGAGTGCTTTATAAGAGCACTCTAAATGATAAAGGGATTAGATCATGACAAGTGTTGTCAACCTATGTGATGAGACAAAATGATCTAATAATAGTTCACTCTAGTTAATAGAAAAAAGCACTCCTAAGTTTATCTTGAGTGCATGAAATGAATTAGCCTTATAATCAATTAAAGATTAATTAATTATTGGCTAATGCATGATTACTCTAACAAAGAAAAAAAATACTTAGCCTTGTGTGGTAAAATCTTAGACATATCCATTGACTTAACAAGAGGCAAAGTGATAAGTTTGTGTTTTAATAGTTATTCCAATATAATGTGTGGAAGCTCCAAAACAATGAACTCTTGATGTGTTCATGATTATCATTAAAGATATGATTTATTGAATGTATCCCCAATGCTCATGTTTTCCAAATTTGACATTTATGATACTTCATGGGAATGAGAAAAGTGTAGAAACATAATAATATATAAAGCACACTTGCATTTGCACACTAGCACATAAATCTAAAAATTAATGATACTAGTTGTAAAACATTTATACTTTTATTAATTGAAGTAAACCATCAATAAATAAACTTTGCAACATCTCATCATCCACTAAGGTGAAAATCATGTAATTAACCAAAGGTGAATTTCAATATGTGATCCTTAAGTAATTATTATTATTCTTTCTTGCATTACATGAGTGTTGCAATAGTTGTTTTAGGCTCAATATTGTATGGAAATTGTTTCATAAAAGCACTAGCCAAATCCATAAAAAAGCAATAAAAGAATGTAATTATGAATAAAACCATGTGGATGCATGGTCACTCAAAACAATCCAACAAGCAACATGTCCTTGTGAAAATAAGTGAAACATGTAGTTTGGAAGAACCTTAATCAAGCAATAGATCATATAAAGCCATACTTTGTAAAACAAGCTACCACAAATATGTTTAGCATGACAAATAAGTCATGATATCATGTGCTAAAATATTATGAAATATCTCATTAGTAAAATATATTTTTATATCTTTGCTCATAGCCATCAATACAACTATCTATATATGGTCCAATCTACTCTAAATGGAGCATAAATAATGTGAAAAATCATGCTCAACAAGCCTCATATTCATAAATGTATGTATATCATGTACAATAGTGGAGGAATATATATCATCAACTAGTGGGCCCATTATACTCATGTATACCAAGTAAGAATGGTAAGACAAACTTGAGTTGTTCTTTTGCATACATGAAGGGGAAAATGCATGCAAGATAAAACAAATTCTCCATATATAGAACATCCCGTCAATAGAATTAAAAAGTATGATTATCAACAATTTGGACGGATCATATGCAATAACACATAGGGACACATCAAAATCAATGAGGCATGTATGGATAGAGGCGAGTATCCATGATAAATGATATAATAATAGATTAAGCAATGAAGGACCAAACCCTAATCAAAATAGAATAATGAGGCACAAGGTGAGGGTGGATACCTAATCAAATCTCAAAAAATGAAAGGTATAAGATTAGAAAAAATAGATATGAAACCTTCATATAGAAGGATAAGTCTTAAGGAAAAAACCTTAATGGATGTAACAACATTAGATTCACCAAATTGTAATGAAATAAAATAAATTCATTCACTACAATTAAGTGTATGGATGTGGCAATAAAAGCAATCCAACTAACCAAATTTGAAGTTGTGAAAAATCATATGAAAATCATTAGGAAACTAGAAATTAAAATGAGTGAAAGTACTTAGGTGATTGCAATGGTTGATAAATAGTTGTCCATTGTTTTGATCATAACTTGGAATAACTTTTGAATGCACTAGAAATAAAAAAACAAAATTTAAAATTTGAGGCATTCTCAAAATTCAACATCACAAAAATGACAGATAAAATTTGAAGCTCATAAATGATCTTTCTTCATGAAATGTCCTTTTAAAGTGTGATCCCTTTGTGCTTACCAATAAACATTTCTCAATGTTTGATCCTAAAATAAATGAGTTTCAATATCAACAAAAATCTTTGGAAGCTTGCTAAGTGAGGATCACTCCCTTTGATCAAGCCTTGTTGAATGATTTAGTAGTTTTGGGAAGAGTTGGAATATAGCAAGCAATAATGAATACAAATCCAATGAACTAATTTAGAGTCACAACAAATCATATGAGAAAGTTTGTATACTAGAAAGTAAAAGGAGTGAAAGTACTAAGCAAAATTTGACACTTAATAGATAGCTATCCATTATTTTGATCATAACTTTTGAATTATAACAGAAAATTATTTATTCTTGAATGCATTGGAAGAAAAATAAAATAAAATTGAATTGGCTTGTTCTCATAATTTAGTGATGCAAAAATGAACTAGATAAAATATGAAGCTTGTAAACAATCTTTGTTAGCAAAATTGATTTGATGAGCGTGAATTTGAAAATGTAAATTGTGATGCTTATGTGCCTACAAATAAAGATTTATTTTGATTTAATAATTTTTGGAAATTTTAGAGCATTGCAAACAACAATAAATATAAATGATGTTGATGTGGCTATGGTGCT
Source organism: Sequoia sempervirens (assembly GCA_007258455.2). NCBI lineage: Eukaryota > Viridiplantae > Streptophyta > Pinopsida > Cupressales > Cupressaceae > Sequoia > Sequoia sempervirens. The sequence continues at coordinate 27,398 of VDFB02189567.1, forward strand.
AGGTGGTTGATTAGGACATGTGGCTTGGTGCAAGTGGAATGTAATGCAATGGACAATAGAGTGACCTAGTGTAAGAATCTCCTATTTTGTCATGTATTGATGAGTGCATATGTTGAAAAATGAATAATGACTCAATGCGAAGGGTTGTCCTGGTGATATTGGATTAAGATTCCTTGCATTTATCAAATGACCAAAGTGTGATGTTCTTTAATATTTGACTTTTAACACACAATTTGAATGCTTTGGCATTGGAATCAATTAAAGTCAACAATGTGGCATAGAAATGATTTAAAGCTATAATGCAATATAGATTTGAACCTAGGATAGAAACAAGTAATTTAGGAGCTAGAAAATGTCTTTTAAGAGGTTAGTATTTGTTGTTCATAATAAAATTAAAAATTTAAATTACACTAAGATGAAATCATTCAAAATTATACACTAAGATGAAATACTAAAAACCATACAAAATGATAAAATATACAAAATTCATTATGATACACTTTTCAATATTACAAACTCATAAAGATGCACAATCCTATTTCTATTCAAATCTTAATCTCTACTATAAAGTACACATATATTAACCATTAAACCCACTAAATTATAATCTTAACTTGTCTTAAATATTAATAAGACCACTTTTCAACTTGAAAAAACAAATTTCCTTCAAAATCACATGATTTCCTTTCAATATAATCATCCTTTCCTCTATCCAAAATTCTTTTAAGGCTACCATATTCATGCTAAATGACAAGTTACTATTTAAAAACTTAATTAATAATTGTTTAAAAAATACATACTAAATAGATAGCCATTGACCTTAAGAATTAAATTTGGTGGCTAAATTTTAATAATTTTTTACAATAAAAACAATGACAATTTTAAGAAGATTATATCATGTATATATTAATATTTAAAAGGGTAATTTTTCTTTTGAAAGGTTTTATATCAAGTCCGGATCATTTTAACTCTCCCATACAAGAACATGAGTAGTTGTTTAAAACCTCTTTGGTTGTGAGTCAAACACTAAATGGTATTCATTTCCCCAAAATAACTTAAAGCACAATCCCGACCTCATCCTTATAATTTTCCAACCTTACGAGACTTAATCTCTCGTGAACTCATTCACAGAACAATTCAACTTCACCACCAGACCAAATACCCATTAACAAAAACAAAATTTAAATAAATAACTTTAAATTTATTTAAATAAATATCTTAAAAAATCATTTTACTCTGTACCAGAGTCAACCATCAAATTAAATACTGACAAGTTTGACAGCAGAAACACCCATTGTCTCTGTACAAGATAAAAATAGGCCTAGATATTTTTTTTATTTTATTTTTTTTAAAATCAGGCCTAGATATTTTTTAAAAATTACCAGAGAGCAGAATTCACGTTCTCAATCCTAAAAAGTAAACGAAGGGAAGTGGATAAATAATACGGATACCAACCGACGAATAAAAAATGTTTTCCTTCAGAAAAAAATCAGACGGCTGCTTACGAGATTTCTCGATTTAATAGTGCCACGGTAGTTGTTATTTTCCGTTGATTATACCTGGAAAGCGTTTGTTTTTCCTATTTATCACGCCTCTGTTCATGGTCAGTCGCGACGAAGCATATTTACAGCAAAAATTCCATGAAGATTCACAATTAATGAGATCAGTTAGCTTAATAAACGTCCAATCTAAATGTGTACTGACATTCAAAAAAATGTACGAAAAATTTCTTTACCAGGTCTAAAAAGAGAAGCCGAACACAGAGCACTGCACCTTAATCTTATTACTCCAAATAACTGAACAGAAATCTTGAATCCAGCCATTAGAGAACTAAGCAGGGCGCTCGAGAAGAGCACCTTCTTCTTTATACGACAACCCATTAATTAGAGCTATGGAGATAACCCAGTTCGAAGGACTATTTACTTCATAAAGAAATATCGATGATCGCAAACTATACAACATTTATTGAAGATATGATAGATAATACTGTCCTTTTCCACTTCCAGTTGCCTGCTCTGTTTATTCCACAAATGCACGGCATATGTTTCGTTCTCCATCTGCAACAACTTGGTACTGGTCCACTTAATCCCAACATTGCCGTCCGGGCGCTTGAAATATCTGTAGATCCGAGTCCAATCCACTGGGTAGAACGCCATTGGCGGCAACACTTGAAAATCGTAGCCAGGCCGGTTGGCAACCCGAGTGACAACGCGCGTGACGAGGTAAGGGCCATTGTGCCCCCACTTATTACCATTGAAGGTAAGCGCGAACTCCTGGATAAACTTCCACACCAGAGGATGCCCTTTGTCGAACACCAGAACAGCATTATTGAGGCGGTTCCAGACCCCGTTGTCTGGATCCACATTTTGCGCCCCGATCGCGTTCCGCAGCTTCGACAGGCGCCTCAGGATTATAATGTCGCTGTCAATGTATATTCCCCCGTACTTGTACAGAGCCGCGAGGCGAAGAATGTTGGAGAGGTTTTGAGCGAAGGAGATTTCTCCCGGGTCTATGTCGCCCTTTGCAACGACCCGCAGCCAAGCCTCCGCCGGGGTGCCCTTAAACAGAAACCCTAAATCGGGCGCCACAGCCATGACGCGCAACCCTCTGCTCACAAAAGGCCGGAGTATTTCTGATCCCTTTTTGGAATCCATAGTCCGGGAGATTATCAGCAGGCACGCGGACGGGTGCCACTTGAACACGCTTTCCACCGACAAAAGTTCCCTCGGGCCGAAGGACTTGGGATGGGATATCCATGTCATAAAGAATCGCGGCTTGCAGTTTTTGAAGAAACCCTTTACCTTGCCGGAAAACTGCGCAGACAGTTTATCCGAGTGCAGGATTTTGAAGCTGCGCAAATTATTTCTAAACCATTTGATTCTCTCCTCCTCCGTCACATTGAAAGGGGGCCTCTCTAAGCTGGGACTGGACCAGCTGATCTTCACCTGAACTTGCTCCTTACTTTTGCCTAAAAAAGCCCCTTTGCCTACAGCGGAGTTGTTATTATATTCCCTGACCATAGAAGTACCTTCCCTCAGGGCGTACATGACGGGCCCCCTGTTGAGCGTGACTCTGGGGGAAACGTCGTGAATGAGCCCCAGTCCAAAACTGCCATTGCGGCTGCCCTGGACAACAAAACCCGTATTCAGACGAAGATGAAAGGCTACTAAAGAGTGCTGAATGCAGAGGCAGAGCAGCAACAGTAGAATAAAACAGACCAGCAAAGTACGCTTCCACCAAGCGGGGCAAATGCCGCCTCCTCCGTGTCTGTGGCTTTTCAACATCTTCGTTCATCACCCTCCCGTGCTATGCTGAGCAGCCCTGGAGACTGGAAGCCATGAGATCTGATCAGAGCCCGCTTCATCTCATATGCCGACAACTGTAACTCGTCCTTTGATGTGAAGCTGCATTCGTCGGACCCGTCTTCCTTGTGTAACTTTCCCCAAATCCATACGCACTAAAAATAAAAGGATTTGGAAACGCAACCAAAACAAAAAACAAACATTTTTACCCGGCGGCAAAACATCAAAATCGATCCAGACCCGCAGCAAACTGTGTTGGCCATTGGCACCCGGACAAAATTGTTTTAAAATTACAAGTAGCCTATCACTCGCGCCCACCCTCCCGCGGCATTAATTACGTCTCGATTTCAACGCTGAATCTGTCATTTTTCCAACAAAACATGGTATTTCAAATTTCATCTAGGTAGGGCTCGGATCACAAGGCATCCACTAGCTCTACCTATAAACCCGTGCAACATACGGCTTGCCGCAGATTAGTTCACAGCTACGTGGAATCAATCCCCTTCATTCTTTGTCAGCTCTGTCTTGCGCCTATGAAAGGGCAATAGTCTATAGAGGATCCATCCCTTCTAGCTGGGACAAATCCTCTTAATAGATAAGATCTAAACCCCTATTACGAATCGCAAATATCAGAGCTTAAGAGTTAAGATATAACTGTATAAGTTACGGCGGTATTCCTGTAATTCCAAGGATGACTGGACATGGACAAAGAAAAAATGTATTCGCCAGATGATGAGCTTTTTCTTAATCATGCAATTTGAAAGCTGGATGGACCACCTTAGCTCTTTCGTATTTGCTTCACGTGAAATTGTAAATTTCTCTCGCTATCAACGTGTCAATCGGTATACACGGAGCATTGGGATGTAAAATTGATATATTGATCTAGATTATTATCGATATTTTAGGATTGTGTGAGATATTAAAGCAAAAAATACTTTCTAGATCAATCCAATAATATGGGAGCACATAAGCATAGAGTAATTCAATAGTAGAGGTGGGTGTGGTTAATTTTGTAAGTAATGAAAATCTAGAAAATTAAATGTAAAGAGGATAGAGAAATTTAGCTCAATAATTAAGATGTGTAATTTTAATTTAGATTTTGGATTTGACTATCATTGGACTAGTAAATGTTGTATCTATGTGTATAATGTCTTGTAAATGTTGTATCTATGTGTATAATGTCTTGTATTCTATGCAAGTCCTATGTTTTGTTCATGGTTGAGTTTGTATGCCAGGTCTTTCTTACATCCACAAATTTGTCCTTCTTTTGTATTGATTTGATCTTTATGATTATGCATTTCTACTATTTGATTTGCCAAATGTGTCTTTGTTTATTCTACCCATATTTTCTACTCTAGAAATTGATGGTGCTTTGAAATACCTTTAGAGGATTGTCATATGTTGCAAGGGAACATGTTCTCCTAAGATAACCCTTGGGAAAGTACACAAAAGATTGATAAACAATAAGTAATGTTCTATAATGAATGTATAGGTTTGTTTAATATACTAAATTGAAGTGTTATATTATTGATTACTCCTTAAATGCTCCTAGGATAAGAGAGGTTGATTGAACATGTGAGGATGTGAAATGGATGCAAATGAATTCCTTTAAATAACAAGACATTACAACAATTCACAAAAAAAAAGTGTTTAGTCGACTCACAAGGATTAGTCAAATGGATCAGAGTTAAGCAAATTTGAATTTGCATTTTGAAAATTTAGGGGTTGGCTTTGAATTTGTAGAATTTAACCTAAGATGGCAAAACAATTAAGTTAATGCAAAAAATGATTGTCCAATTATGGTGGGCGCAATAAATGTGGTATCTATGGGGAGATGTGAAAAAGTAGATAATATGCAAATAAATGTGTAGGAATGTGTGTATGGGGATAAGTGAAGGTTAGGGGAATGAACCCAACTTCATAAAAGATTGTGTCATTTATCATTATGTAATTATATCAAGTCATTCTCTTAAAATGCGAAGCACAAATATAAATTTGAATTGGAATGGGTATGTGAATTTCATCATTATATTTCCCCCACTTTAAGGTGCATGTGAATCGTAGAGTGAGATCATGTATCTCAAAGTATGTAGCCCTCACAGACATGCATGCAAAGTAAATATTTAGACATAAGAGGATATCTTAAGGGTCCATATGAAGTAATGGACCACAAAATATCATTGTGTAGTCCTTCCTTCAAAGTGTGCTCCCTATGAGAAACTACAAAAATAGAAAAAGTGTGTGATGAGAAACCTATGTCTCACAAGTGAAAACTACGTACAAAATACATGCTTGCTTAATTGTCTAGGAAATATAAAAAATTAAGAGATGAGTCAAGTTAGGAAATTCTACCTATTAAAAAATATGGCTTCACCTTGCTTGGTGGTCATTATATGAGAAGGCACATGAAGCATTGGCATGTCATCTAATAATGATATATTTTGTCATGTTGATGAATCTTTGGGTAGCTCATGTCACTAACTAAAAGCTTAATATAGGAATGCTAGTGACAATCTATGACCCCCTTTAATTGGTTGCATCTATAAGAGACAGGGATTTCTAGGAGAAGAAAAGTAGTATAATAAATGTAAATGTAAACTACAGATAAGCATATGAACATTTATATCATGTAAAAGAAAAAGCTAGATAATGAATGCATCTTATAATAAGCAAGTAGCATGGAAGTAGGGTGGAAGTAAATCTCAAAATATGATGTTACCCCTACCATGAAGCTCTTTTTGTATTTTCCTCACATGAAACTATAATTTTTTATCACTATCAACATGTCAATAGGTATACAACAAAGCATTGGGATGTAAAGTTGATATTTTCTTGATAAATTGTTGTCAATACTTTTGGATTGTATGAGATATTAAAAAAAAAAAATTCTAGATCAATCCAATAATATGGAAGCACATAAGCATAAAGTAATTCAATAGTAGATGTAGGTGTGGTTGATTTCATAGTTAATATTATTTTAGAATTTAGTAAATGTAAAGAGAATAGGGTAATTTAGTTGGATAATTAAAGGTGTGATTTTAATGTAGATTTTGGATTTGACTATCATTGGATTAGTAAATGATGTCTCTTTGTTTGTAGTATGCCTTATATTTTATGCAAGCACTATGCTTTGTCTAGGGTTGAGTTCACCTATTAGGGTCTTTCTTGCATCCACAAATTCATCCTTTTTTTCCAAGATTGATTTGATCTCTATGATTATGCACTTTTTCTCTTTGATTTATCAAATTTGTCTTTATATGATGGTGTTTTAAAATACCTTTAGAGGATTGTCAATATGTTACAAGGGAATATTTTCTCCTAGGATAACCCTTGGAAAAGTATGTAAAAGATCATCAAACAACATGCAATGCCTTAAAATGAATGTGTAGGTTTATTTAATGTACTAAACTAAGTGTTATACTATTGATTACTCCTTGAATGCTCCTAAGATGAGAGAGGATGCTTGAATATGTGACAATGTGAAACAAATACAAATCAATGCCTTTAAATAACAAGACATTGAAATAATTCACAAAAAAATGTGTGTTTTGTCAACTCACAAGGGTTAGTCAAATAGATGAGAGTTATGTAGATTTTAATTTGTATTTTAAAAAGTTAGAGGTTGGCCTTGCACTTGTAGAATTTAAAACAAGATGGAAAAACAATAAAGTGGATGCACAAAATGAATGTTTGATTGTGGTGGATGCGATAAATGTGGTATGTATGGGGAGATGTGCAAAAATGTATAAAATGCAAATATATGTGTAGGAATTATGTATGGGGATAAGTGAAGTTTAGGGTAATGAACCTAACTTTGTAAAAGATTGTGACAGTTGTTGATATGTAATTGTAGACACCTAAAATTGTCCTTACTAGCAAACAAACACTATTCAACTAGCCCTCACTCTTCTGATTAAATAATACATTATTATTTAATTATTATCATTTCTCATATTTGTATATTAATTAAGTCATTTAACATTATTTAATTAATTCATCCTCAAATCAACATTTCACATCATTTACATAAAAAAAAACCCGATTTCCTCTATTTATTGAATAATACGACATTATTTAATGAATTCACTTTTTCATCATTTTTGACCAATTCAATAAATGTCATTTATTTAATAAAGTCCTAATCTAATTTTATTCCTCCTAATTATTTAATTATGTCGCTAATTCACTTTAGTCCCCTAAGTCGATTAAATTATAAAAACATAATAATTTAATTATGTCACTTTCCAAAATTTGAATAATTTGAATAAACTATTCAAAACATCATCAAAAATCAAATTCGTTTGCAAAATTCAAACTTGATTTGCATGTTCAACTCCAAAAAGGATTAATTAATTAAATCAATTAATTAGTTATCCTCACCCACTTTCCTAATTGAGAAAATTACGAATCACTGATTGCTTTGAAATCTATTTCCTGGCTGATTGATCTATTTCATAACAAATTAATCTATTCCTAACTAATCAATCTATTCTTCAATCACACTAATTACGTAATCAATTTGCATAGATTATGTCCATCTAAATCCTCTCTACATCTTTCGACCATTGATCAAGATATTCTACTACACAATCTTGATCGTCCATTTCAAATCACAAATTCTATATAACAAACCTCTTTCCTCACAAAAAAAGGATCCCAGAATCCATACAATTTATGCAATGAAGTATTTCCAAGATCATAATCAACATTGACAGAGCTTCAACCAACATCTTCAATCAACACACATGTTCTTCAAAGCTCTTACGTAATCATGGAGACTTTCCATTGATTCAAACAACCCAACACATCTTTGTGAACGCACTTTGACATGGGATGGTAAACTTTCTTTTGTTTTTTAATTCATTATGATATCATAGGATTTCATTGTTTGTTTTCAATAGCTTAGAAAGCTTCATTTCATGAGTAATGAGCATAGATCTTGATTGTTATTTTTTATTTAGATTAGTTTCTATTCAATGCAATTATCTTTTTTATACTTACAAATCTCCCCCTTACACATTCTGGCATGCCCAGTGGGACCTTGGTCCTTAGCACTAACATTTTTGTGAGTTCATTGGAGCAATTATAGGTTCTGAAACACAGTTGCACTTTTCCAAAAAATTGTGTTGACATTTGCTTTCACGTAGAAGCTATAGGATTATGACAGAGGCCTCGATTGCACTTTTTCAATCGCTACTGCACTTTTTTTAACCACTTTTGTACTTTTTTTGGTTGCTTTTGCACTTTTTTGACCGCTTTTGACTTAATAGCCCGTTGCTATTGACTAGAAATCAGGGCTTTTTTCACCCTATCTTCAAACAACCATATCTTGGTCATACAAAAGTATTTTTCAATGAACTTTTTTTAAATGGGATATAATTTCATGATATTTGTAATGGTGTAGGTGTTTTTCAATTTTTGTATAGTTAAATTTGTTGGTGTAATTAATTAATTAATTATTACACTAGCATAAGTTAACTTAGGTCTTGCATTTAATTAGTTAAGTCCTAGGTTGCATTATTAGATAAATCATTTAATAAATGGGGTATTATTCCCTTTCCTAGTTTGTAGGATAAGATTCCTTCTAGAACTTATCTCATCATTTAATGATCATCTACATAGGGTTCACATGTTGTCACATGTTATTAGATTTTAACACTTGGCAACATCTCATGCATATTAGGGTTTACTTCTTTCCTATATAATCAGGCATCTTGTTCATTTGTAATATATCATATCAATCATATTATCAATAGAATCTTTAATCAGCATTCCATTGTTGCAACACTTCTCTTTGTGGTTGATTATCTTTCATGGCTAAAGTCCTTCATTGAAGATTCTGGAGCTTCAGAGGCTGTGCAATCCATCATCTCAACATGGTCTCAAAGCAAAATAATTATGCCGACACCTCTCAGTTGAGATTTGCTTCAGTAGAGATGGATACATCTTCTTCTTCAGACTTGTGGCACATGGATGGGTTCACTTCAGGTCTATGTGACTTGGCTACTCAGTTTCACATTGGTCTTGAGGACATTTTAGAGGGGACTACTCTCCTTTATGGGGGGGGGGCTATCTAGTCCACATCTTTTTGATCTTTTTGTATATATGTGATGGTTGTAGTCCTTGGGGGGATAATGTTGAGTCCTCCAAACATCACTCTTCCATTTGTTTTGCTTTTTATCTCCTTTTTGGGGAGGGGTTTTGTTCACACTGGGTTTTCCCCTTTTCTCCGGTTGTGGGAGATTTTCTGCATCTTCATGTACATGGGTACCTAACATGGCCTCGTAGCCGGGACCCATCATCATTAACATCACTCTTCCATTTTTTTTGCTTTTTATCTCCTTTTTTGGGAGGGGTTTTGTTTGGGTTTTCCCCTTTTCTCCAGTTGTGGGAGATTTTCTGCATCTTCATGTACATGGGTACCTAACATGGCCTCATAGCCGGGACCCATCATCATCTTGCATAATCATTGCATTTTCCTCCCTAAGTTGCACTTATGGGGGGGTGTTGGTGTAATTAATTAATTAATTATTACACTAGCATAAGTTAACTTAGGTCTTGCATTTAATTAGTTAAGTCCTAGGTTGCATTATTAGATAAATCATTTAATAAATGGGGTATTATTCCCTTTCCTAGTTTGTGGGATAAGATTCCTTCTAGAACTTATCTCATCATTTAATGATCATCTACATAGGGTTCACATGTTGTCACATGTTGGTAGATTTTAACACTTGGAAACATCTCATGCATATTAGGGTTTACTTCTTGCCTATTTAATCAAGCATCTTGTTCATTTGTAATACATCATATCAATATCATATCAATCATATTATCAATAGAATCTTTAATCAGCATTCCATTGTTGCAACACTTCTCTTTTTGGTTGATTATCTTTCATGGCTAAAGTCCTTCATTGAAGATTTTGGAGCTTCAGGGGCTGTGCAATCCATCATCTCAACAAAATTTTCCATTGGTGCACTTAAAGTTAACTTACATCGCAATTTAGTCTAGGTTGTAGGGTTTTGATGCTTAAATCAAATTTTTAACCCTAATGTTTGATTGTGTGTTGTGTTTGGAAAGTTTCTAACATCTCTTGTGCAGATCTTGTATGATTTATGGCGCATCTTTTTTATGAAAATAATTAACACATTTGTTATAGGGAAGAAGAACGGTCAAAAAATTCTAAGTTTTCCAAGCTTTCTAGATTAGCAAATGCTTTCGAATTGGTAAAATAAAAAGAACCCCACAAAAAACACATTTTGATTTAGTGCTCTAAAATGAACCATTTACAAGCTCTCTAAGTTAGAAAATGATTTCATTTGGTGCTTAAAGAGAATCCCACAAATAAACACTTTCGATTTAGTGCTCTAAAATGAACCTTCTTCAAAGCTTTCATAGTTAAAGAATGCTTTCATTTGGTGCAATAAAAAAACCCCACAAACAAATGCTTTCAATTTAGTGCTCTAAAAAGGATGTTTGATTTTGTTGACCAAACAATTTCAATTTGTTGACGAACACATGATTTCTTTTATTGACCGTTAAGACAAGGTTTAGAATGAACACTTTTGTTGGGCTTAAAAATGAACAAATCAATTTCTTGTTTTGCACATTGTGATATTTTTGTATGAAGTCTAGAACACTTCACTTTGGTGCAATTAAAAAGAAAAACTATTATGTTATTCACACTTTATTTTGGGGATATCATCATTCGAGGTGCTTAAAAAGAATCAATTTGAGATGAAGTGTATGTTGTGTCTGGAAAA
>VDFB02189568.1:0-17207 GCA_007258455.2 Sequoia sempervirens
CTGATGGATGGAAAGGTGCAAGAAATCGCCCATTGATCAATGTTATTGCTGTGTCCCCTAAAGGGGCAATGTTTTTGAGAGCAGTGGATTGTGAAGGACAGGTGAAAGATGGTCCATTTATTGCTGACATCCTTTGCCAAGCTATTGAAGAAGTGGGCCATCAAAATGTTGTGCAAGTTGTAACCGATAATGCCAAAAATTGTAGGGCTGCTGGGTTATTGGTTGAGGAGAAGTATCCACACATTTTTTGGACACCTTGTGCTGTCCACTCCCTCAATCTAATGCTACAAAAAATTGGATCCAAAATTGAATGGATCAAACAGGTGTATGCGGAGGGCGAAGACATCCAAATGTTTGTCACCAACCACCATATGGCGCAAGGAATGTTTAGACAATTCTCTAAATTGGAGTTGTTGAAGGTAAGTTAATTCTCAATATTTTTAAATTTTTGAATTTTCTTTTAATTTTAATTTTTAAACTTTGATTTTTATATTTAAATTATATTTTAATTTTAATTTTGATTTTCAAACAGGTTGCCGAGACCCGTTTTGCCTCCAACACAATTGTGTTGAGACGACTTATAAAGGTTCGTGAGGCACTATGTGCCATGGTAATCAGCCCTAATTGGATTGTATGGAGGCAATCTAGCAATGAAAGGGCAAATAGGATCAAGCAAAGGGTCCTAGATGATGGTTGGTGGGATCGTGTTGAGTATCTTGTCAGTTTCACCGAGCCCATACTGAGCATGATCCGTTACACTGACTTGGATAGACCTTGTTTGGGCGAAGTATATGATGGTATTGACTCAATGATTGAGAAGATGAGATCCATCATCAATGCAAAAGAGGAAGATCCTGAAGAAAAATTCTTCAAAGAGCTACAGGAAATCATGGTTGATAGATGGAATAAAATGACCACTCCCTTGCATCTTCTCGCTTTTGCATTGAGTCCCAAATATTATAGCCCTGAGATACTTTCTACTTCATCAAGAGTTGCTCCATATAGGGATGGTGAAGTGGCCCAAGGGTACAAGGCAGCAATTCGTAGAATCTTCAATGATCGTGACCAACGTGATCGAGTGAGGGCTGAGTTTATGGCTTTTGCATGCTCTGGGAGTGTTGATCAGAATATGGATGCTCTTCGAGACAAGTGTAGGGTGGCTGCTCATAGTTGGTGGTACTTCCATGGGCAAGAATACATGCACCTCCAACCTATTGCAATAAAATTTTTATCCCAAGTAAGTTTTATAATTTATATTTGTAATTTTAATTTTAAATTTTAATTAATAATTTTGTTTAGTTAATTTTTGTAACTCTTAACTATTTATTAATTTAATTTGGTCTTAATAGTTTGCTAGTTCATCCTCTTCTGAGAGGAATTGGAGCACATACTCCTTCATCCACTCAATAAAACGCAATAGGCTACATTCAAAAAAGGTTGAGGACTTGGTGTATGTGCATTCAAACTTGCGCCTCCTTACACACAAGGATAGTTCTTACAAAGAAGGAGACACAAGGTGGGATATTGAGCCAGAGCAGCTTGACTTGGATGCTTCCACAAGTCACTTCGCTGCACTTGATATTGATGATGACTATCAGCCTGAAGCAGCTACTACTGAGCATGAGAGCGGTACTGTTAGTGCTAGTGGCAGTGCTTGTGCGAGTGCCACTAATGCTATTTGTGGTTCTACACAAAATTTAGCATCTAATGATGCTGCTTTTTTTGATGACCCAAATGATTCAGATTGATCAATGATCAATAATTAATAATTATTAATGGCTGATTGTAAACTTTAATTTATAATTCTATATCATGACATTTGACTTTTGAGTATAAAGTGGTGGTGTATTTTTGCTATGTTATTTGACTATTAATATGGTGGTGTATTCTGAACTTAATTACTGCTGCAAATATGTATATATTTCTGATTTTTATATGTTTTTGTATTACCGAACCCAAAACGAACCCAAACCCAAAAAATCCCTAACTCATAACCTGCCTTAACCAACTCGAACTCCAAAACCTAACCTGTAACTTACTTTTCTGAATTGCGTTGTGAATTGATCTCTAAAATTCGTGTAGGTTTCTTCTAGAAATCATGTCACTCTAGAAATCGCAGATTTTCATTCCTATGAAAATCGCGTTTTACGCAACTATTTGCACACAATTTTCATCCCAAGTGACCTGTCTAAGCGCGATTTTTGGGCATATTGTGGTCGCGCAACATGCTTTCTGGGCACGTTTTTCTCTTCCTCTGCCCGTGCAACCTCCCAGTTCAAAGTTTTGCGAGTTGCATGCGATCTGCCTTTTGTGTTTCTCATGTGTTTTGGCGTGTTTTCTAGACGCAGTTTCTCACTTGGCACTTGTTTCCTGCTCTCTTTTTCCTAGAGTTTGATGGCCCTCATTCTACTTAACTCGTGACTGCACATTTTTGGGTGTGTTCTTTTTTTTTTCCAAAAACTCGTCCTTATTATCAGTTTCTTGTAGCGACTGGTTATTCTTTGAAATCGTGGGTGTTGCACAAGCTATGTGGGCCACATTTTTTTTAGCATTGTTCTCTACCTTTTGACATTTTTTTTCAAAAATCGACTGTATCAGTCAGCGTCTATACTTTTGGGGCCCCTCGCTTCCACTCGGATTTCATCATTTTTTGGCAACTTTGCATTTGTGGGGTTTCATGCCTCTTCTTTGTCGGATTTTGGTCAAATGGCTTATTTGTCTCACATCATGCCCAAGGGCAGTCAAAAGTTCAATGGTCGTAACTACAATACCTAGAAACAACGAATGATGACTATCTTTGAATATCGCTGCCTCAATCAAATCATCCTAGGTAAAAAGACAAGACCAACATCAGGTGATAAAGATCAGGAAAAGTTTGATGAGCAAAATCGTGAAGCGGTGATGCTCATTAAACTATCTATCACCAATGATCAGCTACCTCAGGTTTCGTCTGGTAAATCAGCAAAGGAGATTTGGGATCATCTGAAGGATCTTCATGAAACTTCAGACAAAAGTCGTGCATTCTTCCTTAAAAACATGTTGTTTTCTATCATTATGGATGAGAAAACATCTTTATAGGCACACTTGACCAAGATCAAAGACATCTGTGATCAGCTTGAGGCGATTGGTCGGAAAATGGAGGGAGAAGATACGGTAGTCATCACTTTGAAAGGTCTACCAAAATCTTACAAGCATTATATCAAGACTCTCAACATTACTTCAACTAATGTTGATTTGAAGTTTTCAGATCTTTGCACCATACTTCTGCAGCAAGATCGTTGGTAACAACAATTCGGTAGCAGTGCTAGTTCGTCCTCCACTAAGCAAGCATTTCCTGCTAAGACGGTTTAGAAGAATAAGGGCAAAAATCAGCCCTCTCAACAGATCAATCAAGCGCAGTCTTCAGATTCTTCCAAAAAGAAGAAAGTTCAATGCAACTACTGTCATAAGTTTAGTCACATGAAGAAAGATTGCCGGAAACGCTTGGCTTCTGAACAAAACAAGCAAGGAGTGTCTAAGCCTAAAGCCAATGTTGTAGAGCACACTGAGCAGAAGGAGTTTACGTTCTACGCCTTCATGGCCAAGAGTCCTGCAGATCCTATGAAATCTTCTGCCTAGTACATTGACTCAGGTGCTTCTCAACATTTCACTCATCGTCGAGATTGGTTCATTGAGTACACACCTTTCAGAGATTCAATCATCTTTGGAGGTGGTGAGAAGTATACTGTTGTCGGCAAGGTCAACATTCAAATTCACTCTGGAGGGGGAAAATTAATATTTCTCAATGTATACTTTGTACCTGGCATGGAGTTGAACCTTCTTCTGTTAGTCAGATTATGACACACTCCTCAATTGGATATTGTTTTCAGCATGCACACTTGCAGCATTGTTGACAGAGAGACACGCACCACAGTCATTCAAGGCATTGAGGATCATGGTCTTTATAGACTCAGTGACTCTGGTGATTCTCAAGAGCATGCTATGGCAGCCAGAAGTACATCCATCAGCAGTCTCTGGCATCAGCATTATGGGCACCTGAACATGCAGTATCTCTCTTAGTTAGCTCGTGATGATTTACTCAAAATCATTGAGTATGTGAGGCTTGTCAAGTTGGAAAGCAGCACCGGACTCCATTCTCATATGGCGAATCATGGCAAGCTTCCAAGGTATTGCAATTGGTTCACATTGATTTATGTGGTCCAATGAATACTCCTTCAGAAACTGGTTGCAGGGATTTTCTATTATTTGTTGACGATTTCAGCAAAAAAAATGTGGGTGTATTTTTTGAAAAACAAATCAGATGTGTTTGGTATATTTCAGCAATATAAGGCCTTAGTTGAAAAAGAGTCCGGTTCACCAATAGTTACTCTTAGGTCTGATAATGGAGGGGAATTTTGTTCTTCTGAGTTCTCCACATTCTGTGTTGCACATGGCATTAAGCACCAACTCACCACATACACCCCACAACAAAAGGTGTCGTAGAACGTAGAAATCACACCATCACTGAAATGGCTCGGTCTATGTTAGAACATAGACATGTTCCTAACATAGACATGTTCCTAAGAAATACTAGGTTGAAGCAATTTATACTGCTGTTTATCTACTGAACTGATCTCCAACTCATGCAGTTAAGAAGATGACTCCTAAAGATGCATGGTCTGAACGAAAGCCTAAAATCAGCCACTTGAAAGTTTTTGGCTCTACTGCTCATATCTGGATTCCTGATGCTAAGCACACTAAGTTAGATTCCAAAAGCCAGAAACTCATGTTCACTGGTTACAGTGAAAATCATAAGGCATACAGACTGATTGATGTAGATACAGATCATCTCATCTTCAGTCGTGATGTTGTGGTTGACAAGCTATTGGGCCTTTCTTTCAATCTTCTACCTTTGTGCATCCTGAGGATCAGCCTCTGACATCTTTTGAATTGGGTGTTTGTCTTCCCCTAGCTCCACATGATGGGAGGGATTCTACAGTTGAGCAGCCACCTCAGTAGAGTGTTCCACCACCCGCCCCTCCTCAGGACAATCTAGATCTTGATCCAGCTGATTCTATACTAGCCACGCCTAGTGATGTTGTTCCATCTGTTTCAGATATTGGTACTTCTACTCTTCGGCCTAAATGGTATGTTAAAACCATTAGTGATCTTCATAATGATGAATTGATCGAGGATAGAACTACTTGAAAAAAGAGCAAGCAGCAAAACACTGTTAACTTTGCTTTCATGGCCAATTTGTACAACATCTTTGAGCCTCAAACTTATTTCGAGGCTAAAGGTGTACCTGAGTGGGAACAAGCTATGGAAGTTGAACATTGTAGCCTTCTAAAGAACAACACTTGGGTGCTCTCTAATCTTCCACCAAGGAAGAAGCCCATTGGCTGCAAATGGGTGTACAAAGTTAAGTACAAGGCTGACGGAACCCTCGACAAGTATAAGGCTAGATTGGTAGCCAAAGGGTTCTCACAAACAAAGGGCACTGACTATGAGGAGACTTTTGCTCCTACAGCCAAAATGAGTACTAGTCGGCTTGTCCTCGCTACAGCAGCCCAGTTTGGTTGGAAAGTCCATCAAATGGACGTTAAGAGTGCTTTTCTTAATGGTGATCTCCAGGAAGAATTCTATATGACTCAGCCTCCCGGTTTCAAGGTTCCTGGTAAAGAACATCAAGTTTGCAAACTTGTGAAAGCACTCTATGGCCTTAAATAGGCTCCAAGGGCATGGTACATGAAAATTGATAAGTACCTTACTAATCATGGTTTCCAGAGGAGCCCTTCTGATTCCAATTTGTATGTCAAACGTTTCGGTGATGATATTCTTGTACTAGTTGTCTATGTTGTTGACCTTACCATTACTGGCAGCTCGGAACATTTGATTGAGGAGATAAAACACAATCTCAGTCAATCATTTGACATGACAGATTTGGGACTTCTTCATTGTTGTCTCGGTCTTGAGGTTTGGCAAACAGTTAACAGCATCTTCATTTCTCAGTCTAAGTATGCTCGCAGTTTGCTTGACAAGTTCAAGATGAGTGACTGCAAAACTGCATCAACACCTATGGAGAAAGGGCTCAAACTCTCAACAAAATCAGATTTGCCTATGGAAAATGAATCCGCATTTAGGCAACTAGTAGGCAGCCTCATTTATCTCACGGCTACTAGACCTAATCTCAATTTTGCAGTGAGCTACATCTCTCGCTTCATGACAACCCCTAAAGCAGAACATTGGGTTGCAGCGAAACGTGTGCTGCAATATGTGAAAGGCATTTCAAACTTTGGCATTCTATATGGAAGGTGCAAAGATCCTAAGCTGATTGGTTATACAGACTCAGATTGGGCAAGTTTTGTGGATGACAAAAAGTCTACTTCAGGGTATGTATTCAGTTTGGGTACAGGTGCAGTCACATGGACTAGCAAGAAGCAACAGGCAATGGCTCTTTCCTCAACTAAAGTTGAATATCGAGGAACTATTAAAGCAGCTTGTGGGGCAGTTTGGCTTCGAAGGGTGCTTTCAAACATGCAAATGTCTCAAGCAGGGTCTTTTCCCTTGTTCTATGACAATCAAGGGGTGCTCAAACTAGCCAAAAATCCAGTCTTCCATGAAAGGGCAATGCATGTTGAACTTCACTATTATTTCATTCACCAGCTTGTCGAAGATGGATCAATGGTTTTGCAGTATGTTGCAACAGAGGATCAGACTGCTGATATTCTCACCAAGTCTCTCAGTCCAGATAAGTTTGTAAAATTCAGGGGGCATCTTGGTGTAGTTGATAGATTGACCATGATGGCTCTCAATGGACGATTGAGGCTCCTCTCCCTAAAGGGGAGAAGACTAGTTTTAGCCCATGCCTAAATTTTTCCTCCGCTTTGAAGTTGTGTTGCATTTTCTTTAAGGTTGGTTGGGATGCATAGGGTGGTTGGTTTCAAGCTAATTTTTTAGTTTCTAGTTTGATATGTTTCTTTGGGTTCCTTTGGTGGTTGAGTTTTCTAGTTTTATTCAAGATTGTGCTCTTCTTATTGGATGTTTTTACGTTTTGTACAGATGATCATAAGGAGAATCAAAATATGCATTACATAACAATGTGTAGACGAGAAAAAAGTAAATAAGAAACAATAATTTGCATAAGCATTACGAATTAAGGAAACAAAAAAATGAGGTTCTACAATTTCGGCATGTCTTGTATCTAAAAGACTTAAAATAGGAAATTGTGGCTGCATTTTTTTTTCAACTTAGGTGGGAACTCCATTATGCTAATACAATGCTTCTTGTGTCTAAGCAAGAACATCAATATACCATATAGTGGATAAATAATAACTAAATACTAAGCATGAAGAAATTGGCAATGGGTATAAACAAGATAGCTTACATCATCAAGTGTGTCAGAATTAAGAACATGAATTTTATGAAACCAAATTAGAAATCTAGAAATATTAGTGAAGAAAATCTGCAGCCAAAAAATGATCTAGAACTGGCACGAAAAAAATTGCACACAACAACCTGATTTCTTGCAGAAACAAGAATGCTGATTCTCTGGAACAGTTCAATCTGCTTAAACTTATAGCAGTATTATGCTAACAGCAGGAGATTTACATAGGAAAGGCTACAATTTAACAATGACAGCAAACTGATTCAGCTATAAAAGAGTAACATTGGCAAGAATAACAGCAAGCAATTAAAATATAGTAATTCCAGCTACTCTGACCCTCAGAATTTGCATAGATCGATGTCCTAGAATTCAAAGAAACACTATTGGTTAAAAACTTAAAATAATTTCCTAAAGAGGTGCAGATATCAACCAAGGTCCATAATATCCAAGCAAAGCATGAGCACTGCTCTTGGCCTCATAGAGATATCCCACATACTATTGGACGATATATTCAACACGACACACCCCACTCTAATACCTGTTAGCCAAATATTTTCTAGGGGCAACTACCTGCACTCTCCTGAGCTGATATTTCTTTAATTCATCAGCAGTACTCTTGTCCCATTAGTTCCAGTATGAGCTCAGCTATAGCATCATTCTTGTCCCAAATGGCTGAATTTGAGTTACAAATTACCTGGAAAATCATTTTCAAGCACTGTGAAAGACCAAAGAATATGCTAACAAAGAAATCACATCTTTGTGGGCTGAAACACGGTCTCTTTCAGCCAAATAATTAAATTTAATACCAACACAAACAGCCATTTTCCGACTCGACTACAACATCAGTCCCAATAGCCAGAAGTCCACCTCTCAAGCAATATCCCAGACTACAGAGTTGCAGGGATCTAAATGATGGAATTTAATAAGAGTATATTTCAACTAAATATATTGAAGTACAGTATAATGCTAAGTCTTGTGAATAATATGAAGATAATGATATTTGCTGTACATGTGATAGAAGCAATGTCTGAGTTTGGAATTGATGAATTAAGAACACCTGTCAACTGCCATTGACTTTTGATGCGGTTCTTTGCAGTTATGATGATGTTATCATGGATAATATCAGAAGCAAATGGATGTCATTGCAGAGAGAACAGGCTAAGTTGCTCAGGTATTTCCTGACTATGTTTTCCTGACCAATACGACACCATGTGAGTTTTTATTTATAAAGAAAAATATTCATCAACACGACCAAGAAAGATAGGACATGTGGGATCACTCAGAATAAGTATTCTCAACATTTCCAGCTAAAGAAGAAAATTAGTCATCATAATGCAACATCATCCAAGAACAAAGAGGTAAAGTTGCAGTGAAATTTATTAGTAATTGGAGAGGACAGATCAAAAAAAATTGAAATAGCCCAAGCATGAGTATTTTAATCTCCATGATTTAAATTGAGAACATCAATGGTAGTTTTGCATTCCAATACATCAATTTATAATAGAACAGGCATTTTTCTTAAATTGCAACCCTGCTATGCTAGTTTTTGGTGATATAGTAGCATCAGTATCCATCTACCCTTTAAAAACTGAATTAAAGAATGCACTTTTCCACATAGGCCTAATTCAGGTCAGAACTACTCCTCTGTGAACATCTAAGTAACATCAAATCAAAGACAAAACCACCTCATATTTCAGTCTTCACAAATTTAATAGTAACCCTTCAGGCCCTGATGAATTAACAACTTGCAACAAAACAAAATGTGCACACTTTTCTCATATTTACAAACAGAAGACTACTTACCACCCTCCGAAGGATTGGTTCCAAGGATGAGCAGAGTTTTTGCAAACTGTCCACCTTTAGAGCTTCCACTATAACACTGACAAAGCATTGCCCACAACAGGAACAAAAGGTGGCATGTCAGAGTGATGAGACACAAATATAAAAATTCTGTGGGAAAACTAGAAAATAGCAATACAGATGAAGCAGCAGTAAAGTTTATAAACCCCACAACCACAAAATACCTCAACCCCATTGGACTAGTTACAAAAATGCCTAGAAACACGTCTAAGAAAATGTCCTGATATTAGAACTACCAATGTGTGCATAGAAACATACATAGTCGTAACATTCATAAAATAAAAAAGCTAATGCCGCAGGTACCACAAGGCCAATGATGCCTACAATGCAATGCAATCACATTTTGGATGTAAAAAAGCCACACCCTAACCCACCAAGGAACCAATAGCTCTAGTGGTAGAGAAACCCAGCATGCCGACCATAGATCCCGTCCAAAATGGTCAGAACTGGGTACAATCCTGGGGTGGTTTTCATGGTCTAAAACTACCCTCCATTCTGAACGGGAGATCCAAGCTCTCTCGCCACCCGATTTAACTCTCTGTCAATAAAACTGGGATCGAAGGACTTGTTATTGATAGCCAGGAGTAACTAAACTATGGTTTACATCTTAGAGAAACCATTAGTTTGCCATCTAACAGTGGTTCAAAAGAGAAAGAAGCCGCCATTAACGCATCAATATAAGAGCTAATCTTCTTAACGCAGAAAAGATAATTACCTAGGGCGAGTGAATAAATTAATGATTAAAAAAATAGAACCAGGAACGTCGCAAGCTGATCAAGCACAGTAGAGAACTAGGGCAAGTTAAATAAACATTGACCTGCTATCTAACAGTGATTCAAGAAAGACTTCAAGCAACCATTAATGTATCAGACAAACAAATAACAGCTAAAAAAACTCTATTTAACGTAGAAAAGGCAATTAATTTTGCTAAGCCGTTACTAAGGGCAAGTGAATAATAAAAAATAATTAGAAAACTAAAACTACAAACGTTGCAAGTCGATTCAGTAAAACCATGACCTAGCACAGGTTAAATATTTTGATTTTTACAGACACACAAAAACCTACCTTGCAAGCTGAGGTACTTTCTGGCGCTTCTCCTCGGGTCGGACTTCATCATTTCCGTCGTTTTCCAACGGGCGCTTCTCTCTCATCGTAACAAACCCCAAACAAGAAAAGACAAGGCAAAATAACCCTAAAGCTTCGAAGTCCTCTTCTCTGTAAAACTCTCGGATCTACAAATCCAGCAGCACCGAGCACATACAACCCTCTACAGACCCTACACTGCCCTTCCAGAGGGCACTTGCCCTTATTTGCACGTACAATTCGTGATCTCAAGCTACTCGTAGCAAAATATGCCACAATTTTATCCCCAAACTAATTTTGGCAAACAACAGTAGACACAGAGGGAGGGTTTCCCGGGGTCGAATAGACGGCCGCCATGGCCGAGACTCGAACTCTGAATGGTCGATCTACACGCTACCAACCTATAAAATCTCGTCTTAGTCAATCTCCTTCTATTTACATTTTCAGACAATAATTTCAGTCTACTGACGGCGCAGACCGGGTCTTCGAATTTATTTTAACTGACCATTATTTTCGTAAAATGTGCATCCAATATGCTGGATAATTTAATCTAGCATTTGCCACCGTCGATGGCCATCGACTTGCGCGGGTTTTAATGACCTGTTTATTGTTGAATAGCCCTGGCTGTCGCATGTAAAATTTGACGGCTGAGATTGATCTTCCGATTATAACGTGGCAATTTTAAGGGATGAGATTAGTTCTGAACCATTTGCTTCCGTGCTTTACCACGTGTTGCCGGGGGGCATAAATGTTGTCGGAACACGCTATGGCAGTAAATGGTTCGCCGCTTTTTTTTCTTTATTTCTTTCTTAAATGCAACTAAATCTAGACCACTGCTAAAAATATAGAAGCAAATCCAGGGAGAAATCATATATTTTTATCTGGTTTTGGAAACTAAGTAGGTGTGTATCTTTTTTTAATTATGTATTGTAATTTATTGTTTTTACAATTGTTTCCCTAAGTGTGCTCTTATGGGTAAACCATTTTTCTTATGGGGTCTACAACCTTTCCCATTAAACCACTTTCCTTATGGGGTCTAACAACCTCTCCCATCTAAACCATTTTCATTATGGGATCT
This sequence comes from Sequoia sempervirens, assembly GCA_007258455.2. Lineage (NCBI taxonomy): Eukaryota > Viridiplantae > Streptophyta > Pinopsida > Cupressales > Cupressaceae > Sequoia > Sequoia sempervirens. The sequence continues at coordinate 11,388 of VDFB02189568.1, forward strand.
AAAAATATTTAGTGTATTTCCTCTTAAAAGAAACATACACTTTCCTTAGGGTTAGTTTAGGCTAATTAAATACATGCAATCAAATAAATCTACATAAATACAAAATATATGATACTTATTTTGATGATCAAAGAAATAAAGGAGATTGTGAGATATGTTTATGTGTGTTCAACAAAAAAAAGGTGTCTTTATTCAATGAAGTGTCTTAATATTTACATTAGATTTGTGTCATCCCAAAGGACATGTTCTCGTATTTGAGATGAAGTCATGCCAGTGGATTTGTACTCTATGTGCACACTCGTTGTGATAATGTGTGGTGATTTGGGATGGGGAGATTGTATGAGCTACATGGATGGAGGGTGTTAAGAGTAGTGGTTATGGAAGTATTAAGCAAAGGTGGATTGCTAGAAGGGATGTAGGTACTGGTAGGGTAAACGAAAGGTGGAGTATAACCTTTGAGTAAGCCAAAAGGGAATAAGGAGGGAACAATGGAAGTGGTAGGGGTAGCACTAAGGTTGATGTAGTGGTAACTATGGAAGTAGTTGGAGTGGGAATGAAAGAGGAGGATGGGTTGGATACACCATTAGAAAGACTCATTAAGAATCCAAGATCCTATTAAATTATCATGCTAAGAGGACAATCAACTAATGTGTTATAGAATTACTAGCTATTTGATGATAAGATCGAGATAGTTGGAATGCTTATATCAAAACTTGGTTTGTATGTTAAACATCTTCTTTGGCCACATGCACACATTGTCTATAACCGTCTTGGTTGCCTAAGTTGTTCTCAATATTACCACCATTAAATATATTGTCATATTGAAATGGATAACCATATTAAGGTTTGAACAAGAACTTATTCTAGGCATAAATGAAAGATATAAAAATAAAGCTTAGATATGCTCTTTCAAATTAAAAAATCAAAAATATTAATGTTATATCAAATCTAAAAGTAAAATCCTAATGGACTAACCAAAGGTAAGTAGGGTTAGTGAGAAAGATATCATAATAAAGCACACAAACGCTAATAGAAAAAAAATATATCAATGAAGCCTGTAATGTAAAAGGAATTCAAAAATTTGAAAGTAGAATGTAAAAAAAAACAAAGATTTGAAAGCTAATGTAATGTAAAACCCAAAAAAGAAGGTTATATTGTGTAAGACTAGACAAGTTCACCAAAATGTGTAAGAAAATGCACTTTTCTTAAGGCTAATCTTGGCTAATTAAATAAATACAATCAAATAAGCACAATCAACCTAGGATAACTAAATGTAGAAGAGAAGTGATGATCTAGATAAGTGTACTTGTTATTTCAGGTAAGTAAATAAGAAGATAGATAGTACTTAGCTCAATGACTAAAGAATGAGTGCCAAATAAAGGAGATTAAAGATTTATTTGTGTATGCTAAAAAAAGGACATCTTTGTGGCAATGAAGTGCCTCAATGTTTATGTTGGATCAATGTCTTATCAAAGGACGAGTTCATATATATGGGACAAAGGTGTCACAAAGTTGTACTAAGTTTAGACTCGTCTCAATAATGAATGATGTTCTATTCTACAACTTTGTTTGATGGATAAATATCTACTCGACTTTCCCTAAATATCTTGAGACGATAATATTTAGAAATACCTTAAGTGTTGTCAAATTGTCACAAGGAGTCAAATTCTCCCACATCAACCCCTAGAAATTGAATAAGATTGAAAACAACAAGCAAGTGTCTTAAGTATGTAAATTTATTAGTCCTTTTATTTTAATGTTTTATTAATTGCTCCAATATTCTACAATGAATTGATTTTGAATCTTCTTATGGATCAAGAGATGATTAGAATAAATACATTAAATATCTTCAAATGCTAGTACATAGCATCAAATTATGTCAAATATGTGTTCAAGTAGCTCAAAAGTGGGAGGGTGAATATAGACAATAAGCCAAAGTTTAATTTTAAATTTTAAAATGAAGCATAATAAGTTCTTGATAGTAAGGTTGCCCCTGCAACCATGGAAGTGTCTCATAATAGGCTAATAATAAGATATAGGAGGTAAATAGATAAGTGGAGGTAGGTGCACAGGTGAATGTGATAAATGACTAGATAAGACAAATGTATAAGAGTGTATGTGTGTATAAGGATAGGATAAGACTAAGTGTATAGGTATATGTGTGTGTATGGATAAGAAAAGAGTGAAATTACATAGAAGATCATGTTCTTTGTCAATATGTATGTGTATCAAAATATTTCCCCAAAAAAATGTATAAAACTAAGTGGGAAATGGCACGAATAACAAATTTCACCAGTAAAACACTTTAAGGTGCATGTGAGTACTATAAGGATCATGTATCTCAAAGTATGTAGCACTCACAAACATTTATGTAAAGTAAATATCCAAACACTCAAAAGATATCATCATGGATCCCATCTAAACTAATAGAGTTTATAATGTATGATGCCATGATCCCTTACTTCTACTACTTTGAAAAACTTTATAATTGATAATTAATTATAAAATATTTGTCAATTAGATAAAATAATAATTTATTTTTCAAATGCCCCCATTTATGGGGTCCATAAGGATGATCTTAGTAAAAATCCAAGAGCAGATGTAAAATGACATCCGCGAGATGAAGGCTAGGTAAAGGTGAACTTTGATGGGGCTATTATGGGCAATCCAAGTCCATCAGGAGTGGGGTGTATAATCACGAATTATAATGGTGTGTGCTTAGCTAAGTGAACAAAAAATTGAAGGATGGCACCAATAGTGAAAGATGGATGGGGAAAGGTTGGGATATACAAAAATTCACCTTCACCTTGATGATAACAATCAATGCAATTGGAAGGGGTTCAACCCCAAACTAGAAATTGGAGAAATGGTGATCCTGTATTACCGGGTACCTTTTAGAGTTCAAACACTTTAAAAATATCTCATATATATAGGGAGGGCGATGGTGATGTCGACTAACTTTCAAAAGATGTAATTAGTAATGTGGAGGAACTCAGTGCGACGCCAGAGTTTAATGACGATCGCCTCACACGAGCGAGGTAGCCTGGCAGATTACGAGGGGTGAAGATTGAGGAAGGGATGTCAGGAGTGTTTAATGCTGAAGGACGAGGGAGACAGTGGTGAGTGTTTAAAACTGTAGAGAAGGCAATGGAGACCACAATTTGATTGGGTGCCAAGGAGAGGCAAATGGCTTTTTGAGGTGTGCTGTCAGACACTAGACTTAGGCGAATTTTTAATGCATAGGAAGAAGATACCTTGGCAATGATAAAGCAAATTCTGGGTGTCAGATTCCTTCTTCTTACCTATCGTTTGAGAGTTAAATTCATATCTCTTCCATGTTTTTGGCATGGCTTCTTCAGGGGCTGGAGGAGATTGCTATGGTCTGTTTTATGATGTGTCGTTTAGTCAAAGGCTCGGTGGCGTGAAGCCATAGATTTTTATCTCAACATGGTGGTGGGGGGTCTGGATCTAGCCACAACTTACCCTGCCAATCAATGGCCCTTGGATCCCCTTGTAATTTGGAGTGTTGGTGAAAACGTGGAGGCCCGTATGGTGGAGGCGGGCAATAGGGGAGAGGGGTCTGTAGTGGAGCGGACTCTAGTAGTGGGGATAAAAGTAGTCCTCGGTGGGTCTCGTAGTGGAGCATCTTAATATCCAATTGCAAAACACTTTTTATCCATAAAGTACACAAACAGACAAATCATGTGATGCCATCGGCGCACCAATAAAACATGACTTAGTGCACCACTGTCGGTCTCACTTTTTTTTTTTTGAGCCTTTTTCTATACCTCAACAAAAAGCTAGCAATGTGTTTGCAATGCCGACAGGGAACGAAGACTAGGGAAGGAGCAGGGCAGGGGAAGAAGGTGTGGCTGTGGAGGAATTGGTGAAAGAGGAGTAGTCGTGGCCGAAAGGAGTGTTCAGAAGGTATCAAAGTCAACATTATAAAAAAAAAAAAAAATCGTAATGTCATGAGGGATTGTTAAACTTTGTATTTGGGGATAGGCCCCCTTTTTTTTTGCCCAATTAATATATCAAAAAAAAAAAAATTATAATTATAATTATCAAATGATGATGATTAAAATTTATATAGAAAGAGATTATTCAAAATAAATAAATAAGATAAAATAAAATATAGTTTAAAACAAATTTAAAATAAAATAAGATAAAAATAGAAGTTTTTACAAATTAATGTTAGAGGAAAATTAATTATTTTTAACTTTATTCTCAAAGAAAAATATTAGAAAAATAAAATAAAACAATTATCTAAAATTTAATTTTTGCTTTAGATAATATTTAAAGAATATTTATCATTTATCTTGAGAAATATTTTAAACTAAAATATTTGAAAGAAAGAAATAAAATAATATTTAATTAATTATTGTTATTTTTAATTATCTTGATTTTTTTTTTAAATTTAAAACAAATTTTCAAAATAAAAATTAATAATAAAATATATTAAGGAATGTTGTAAATAAAGGGAAACAAAGAAGAAATTAATAGGTGAATTTTGAAGGTGAAAGTCAAGAATGAGGAATAAGTTTGTGAAAATGGATTAATTTTTTTTGTTATGTTAATAATTGGTTTAAAATTTGAATGGGAAAAAGAATTGTGTTTTTTATATTAAATTCTTATAATCAATTAGATAATATAATTTGAGTTAAAATTTTATTAATTTTTTTTATAAATGATAGTAAAAAATTTAATAGTTTAGTTTAAAATTTATTATAATTAGTTAAAATATTACATATATATGTGACATGTTGTATATTTCATTATTATTAAGAAAAAAAATCTATTAAATTAAATTAATTTTAAAAAGTGATACAAACTACAATAAAAATAAATAAAAATTAAAAAAAAAAAACAATTTAAAGCTTTCTTGTGTAAAATTTTAAGCCTTTTTTATAATTAGCACTTGCATCTAAAGGAGGTTCAAGAATTAGATCGATAAAAAACTATATGTTTGTTAATATGTTAGAGAGTATGTGTTTGTGCATGGGTGCATTGGATGCATGTGCTACAAATTCTAGTTGTATGTGGTTTGATTAAACAATTAATAATAAGTGTTAAATAATATAATGAAATGAAATAAACTTAGACAAATCTAGATTTTTTATTTAAAGAAATTAAGTATTATTTGAAATATTTGCATATAGATTTAAAACATAAAGCAATGCAAATGAAAAAAAGAAAGTTGTCATCACAAAAAATTATTGTAAATAAAAATAGAATGTTCCATCCAATTAGAAAATCAATATTTATCTACTTTTAGTGATAAGTGAGATTTTGGAGGCTTTCACCTGATATTTTGAAGGCTTTTACCATTAAATGGCAGTTGGTTTACCATTAAACGAAAACTAAAACTTGTTTTTCGACGACTCAAGAGTGGTTTGCAGGTGTGAGACTCGTTTTAGACTCAAATCTCACACTATATGTAGCCTATAGGCTAATTAAAGTTTTTTTTTATTTAATAACACTTGCACCCAAAGGAGGTTCAAGGATTACGCAAATAGAAAACTATATGTATGTTAATATGTTAGAGATTATGTGTTTGTGCATGTTTTTGTATGGATGTCATTTTCTGCAATTCTAATTTAATGTGGTTGGACTAGAAAAGTAAAAATAAGTGTTAAATGATGAAATGAAATAAACTCATCGATATATAAGTAAGCATGGTATTGTAGTCCAATTTGAAATATATACAATATTGATTGTAAAATGTACAAAAATTTAGTAATGCATATTTTCTTATAGCAAATTGAATGATAGTTTCATAACAATTACAATTGTTGCAATTTGGTTATCCATGAATCTATT
>VDFB02189569.1:0-48098 GCA_007258455.2 Sequoia sempervirens
TGGCAGCTGTTCTCGGTGTGTCTCTGGTTTCCGGGAAGGACAGCTCTCTTATCTAACGTTAGGTTGGACATTTGTGATGACTTCAGGAAGCAGTTTTGCAGATTCTGGGAGGGTTGGTGGCAGATTCATCTTAGTGGCAGAGTCCGTGGTAGGCTCTTGTCTCTTGTTGCAAAGCTTTCTAAAGAAGGGGCAGCCTTCTCTGTTCTTTTTTGGATGGTTTTTTGTACTCTTGGTCATCAACATTCTGCAGATCCAGGGAGGGTCTCCGTAGCAGCAGAGTATTCTGAAGAATTTGTGACCATCGACTTGCAAATTGTTTTCTGTAGGTAGTTAGACGATTGGCCATTAAGGGAGGGTGTTAGAATATTATATTCTATATTATTAATGGTCAATACTACTGTTGCTACAGTAGTTTGTAGGTGAGGTAGTTAGACATTTTAAATGTCTACAGTGATCTACCTCCTCTATTTAATGTAATCATCTCCTTTGTTAATTCAAGCAATTTTTAGCCCAAAATTGTTTCACTTAGTGATAAATATGTCTCAAAATTCCCTAGTTATCCTTATCCATTGTTGCTTGGGACATGCCTCTTCACTTCCTATCATGACAAATGATCACAAATCTCATTTGGTCAAATGCATAAGATTATAAGGTGATATGTCATTCTTAGCACCCTGTTCCCCCTACGATGAAGTTGGCTTGTTCACCACCAAGTCAAAGGTTTTTGTTACATTAAGAAGATGTGTAATGATCCTAGAAGCATTAAAGGATGATCAAGTATTCATAGCCATGGCTCTAAAACATTGCAAAGTCTTAAATATCAGCCAATTTCATGTAATATTAAGCATGAGCCTTTGTAATTTTCCCTCTCCATGTTCCCACTCCCATTCCATGTAATAATCCCATTGATATCCCTATAATATCCCACTATGCAATCTCATGATATCAGTACCCTACTATGTAATCATGTCTTTTGTGAGGTTCTTCATTTCATTTCTCATGTTCAAGAGTTAGATATATTGAAACGGTTAAAGTTTAATAGTTGCATGGTTTCACATATGTCAAGGGAAAGGGTTACATTGTTTATTTTTCAAAGGAGGTTTTAAAAAGTGTCATATAGGTTTAAACTTCTAAATAAGGTTTGTTCGATTTACAAATACCTACAAGCTTCTCCACACCTCCATTTTTTCCCATCATCCACCTTGTGTTCAAAGAAAGCCTTTTAAATCATACACACCACAAAGCCCTTAGTCAAAGTCAAAGTCAAAGTCAAAGTGAAGGGAATGAAGAGCATCAACATGGCATTGAAGTTTTTACTCTAGTCCCACAATGAACAAGAGTAATAAGTATTGACAACATGGTTGAACGAGGTCGTAGTGAGGATCAACGTGGCTGAGTAGAGGCAATTAAGAGCTTCGATGTGGTGTCTTGGTTTGATCTTGCTTCCTCGCTGATTTCTCAATGTTGCCCAAGGGTTGAAGATACATGAGGGTGGCATAATGGTTGGAGCTCGCCACATCACTAACCTCTTTCTAATTCCTTTCGATCTCCAACATTCACTAACACATGTCCAATGTATGTTAATGAAGACGGTTACAAAACTATTATATACTTCGAACATTTTGCAAAAAGATTGCAATTTTATTATACTTCAATGTTGCATAAGTGATGATAGTTCAGAGGAATAAAGCACAAAGGTTTTTCAAAGCCAAAACTAAAATGAAAGCAAATGAGTGCTCAAGTCATTATATATTCTTCAACAAGGAGGTAGTACAATTCACAACAACTGAGCAAAAGTGAGTACAAATCATAGCTTCCATTTTATTCATATGGTAAAGTAATGCAAGGCGCTCAGACAAAATGACAACGATCTTCAAAAGAGCTTGTGACTATTGTTTGAAACTCATTATTCAATGTAAAGTGTTGTTAGGAGCATATATGTAGCAAGGTGTTGTGCACACATATGATTTTGTCTCCTTTATCCCACATTGGTTATACATTCACATCTCTTTGTGGTGTATCTTATATACACCCACTTGTAGCTCTTATTTGAGCAATCTAGAATCATTGTATCATTTTCATCATTTGATAGAATGGAATTATTCTCTCATTTTGGGTATCTTTTGTGCTTTCATTGAAGCTCCTTGACCTTGGGTGGCTATCTCTGTAGCTAAATCTTACATAGGGTACATTTGATGGTGACCAATGCCTACAAATATTAACAATGTGGTGTAAGCAAAACCGAAACTACAACAAAAGGTCTCACCCAAGATACCTTTAGGTTTTTACCTACTACCAAGCTCGGTAGCAATGGCACTTTTACAAAGCAATATACACTTAGAAATTTTTTAATACTGCATTGAAATTGTTTTGCCCTGAGCTTGGGCATAATCAAAACCAAACTCAGCGAATAACAGCAATATGCAGACAAAGAAACAAAAGCTACAATACGAAACAAGTCCAACAGACTGTTTACAGCATAGAATTTACATACCCATGGGTCTAGACAGCCAAAACATTTAGAACACTGAACCCTACGTTTTGCTTCTAGAAACTTTTTTTATTTTGTTGTAAGGAATCTAAATCATCATACTTCGCACACATTTTTCCATTGTAAAGCAATAAAGTTAGATTCAAATATTTCCATGATATAAAGCCAGTTAAAAGAACAGCCATAATTAAAACCTTGTGAAGTGAAGGTGAAAAACAAAAACAAAAATGTAAATGACTTACAGGTAAATGCAGCAGAAGCAGAGAGAGTTGCTGCTACCAAGGCCACCAATAAACCCCATTTATCTTGGCCTCTTACTGTGACATCATTTGCATTTGCCATGAAAGATTTATGTGTATTTGAAGTTACTGGCTAGCTCTGTTTATTACGCCGAAGGCGTTTTCTTATTCGAAATTCGCGGAGCTTTTTTTGTCTATAGACGGTTAAACGTTCATCAGCCGTTTTTTACTGCTTTCTCCGCCGCTATTGGTCATTTTTCGCCACTTTTTCGACTGTTATTCGCCGTTTTTTACTGCTTTCCCCGCCGCTATAGGTTTCCGCTCCTCCAAACTCTTCCTGGCTGGTTTTGACCTTTCACTCCTCCAATTTGGCCAGCTGCAGCCTGAAAATAAGGTTTCGCGAAGGTTTTAGAGTCTGTTTATTGAAATGAAAATTACGGATGCACATTTAAGTTTTAACATTACCGCATTCTTTACCCTACGTAGTTAAACATATATTAGCATAATTAATATATAATGTATATTCTATATAATAAAAATAATAATTATACTATTTATATTATATATATTTATTATTATATATAATAGTATATATAGATATATTATTATTAAATATTATATTATTCAATAATAAAAAAATTGATCGGTTATTATTCAATAAAAATTATTAAATATAAATATGAAATTATTATAATTAATAATTAATATACTTTTATATAGATTAAATTAAATTAAATTAAAATATAAAAAATATAGTTTAATTGATCTTTGGAGAGATTAGGAAAAAGAAAGAGAGATAGAGGAGGAGATAATTATATATAGAGGTATATATAGTAACACTTGCATGTAAAGGAGGTTCAAGGATTATGTCGATAGAAAACTATATGTATGTTAATATGTTAGAGAGTATGTGTTTGCAAAATCTATTTGCAAGTGATTAGATTAAACAATTAATAATAAGTGCTAAATAATGGAATGAAATAAATTTAGACAAATCTAGATGTTAAAGAGAAGTTTATAATTAAACATGTAGTAAATTACTTAGGTTTAAGATTAGTGTGGTGAATATAATAATTAATATTAATGTATATGTCTAAAAATAGTCATGATTAAGCTTGTTAATTAATTAAATATGATTTATTTAATTAATTCCTCTAATGTCATCTACATATAAATAAATTTAATTATTTATTTATATCGTTCATTTTTCTATTTCTTCTACCTTAAATTAAATAAATAATTTTATTTAATTACTAACATTTCTACCCTCCGCTTAATTAAATTAAATAAATTTGTATAATTTATTTATATTTAATTATCATTTTATTCTAAAGTTTAAATATTTTGAATATTTAAATAATGGAATATTCTCCATCCCATTTTCGAATTTCAAAATATTAAATATGTTATTTAATATTTTCCACCTCACTCTAATTTCATTTTTAAACATAATTAAATATGAATTATTTAATTATGTGGGTTTCCATTTCCATCTTCACTCCTAATTAAATAAATTTAATTTATTTAATTCATTATTAACTCACCTTCCCAAAATTCTAACTCATGCTAACTCGCCCTTCTAAATTCGTATCTTATCCTTCAAAATGGAATTTTCCCTTCAAACTCAATAAAGAGAAAGGAAACCTTCCATTCTTCTGTCCACTTTCGAAAATCTCTCGCCGTCCATTCGAAACAAGCTTAATCCGGACCGTCGATCGATTCAGCCAATCAAACTCATTCGAAAACTCTATAAAAGCACGTGCAAATCCAAGCCTTGGTTAATCACCCACGTTCATATGCCTGCACTTACATATGCATACTCACATTCATGCAATCAGCTTTATGCACTCATATCATTTTCAGCATCACATTCCCATTTTCATGTTAGCATAGATGTTGCATATTATGCATTCTAAATCTCGTTCTTCATGCTGTCATTTTGTTGAGCTCTATCTGCTGATCTGAGAGCCATTTCAAAGCAACAAAACGGTGAAGATAGAGGAGGATAAAACGATTTCGAAAGGCTGTTGTTACGGTTTGCACATTTTGTTTTCTTTCTTTCAGCTTTTCGATTTAATGTTTTATTAACATGTGTTGATTTTAATTACGATTTGATCCAATTTTCTCACACACATTAAAATGGCACCCACCGTGGGGCTCCTTGCCCCGTTTTTAATATCTACTTGCAGGTTTTATTGATTTTTTGATGCAAATCTGACAATTTTTGGAAAAAAACTGCAAGTTTTACCAGTTTCTTCATATCTTCTACACAGCTGCGAATTTTTCTACAATATTTTTACGTCTTTTACATCATCTCAAGAGGCTACAATAAAAAAATTGAGGGTGTATCATTGTTTTTGTAGAAGTTATTGTAATTTTATGTTTTTTCATAAAATTGGTCTTTTGGACGCAAATCAATGAATTTTTCAAAAAAAATTACATTTTCGGAAAGCTCTTTAAATTTTAATGGGGTCTATGTTTTACAAATTTAATTTAGAGGTAAAATACAATGCGAAAAAATATGATCTTCATTTTCTGTATGGTTTCCATAAATTCGCGTTTCTGAGAGCAAAACAGAGAATTTGTCTAACTTCTTTACATTTCTGAAAAGCTCTTAGAAAATTAACATGGATCTCTTCTTTGAGTTTTCATTTTTCAGATTAATAAAATCATCAAATACTAAAATCTAATTCGGTTATGCCAAAAACATGTCTCTAAAATTGCAAAAAAAATTTATGAGTTTATTTAGTTTTTTTTGGCTGCATTACAATATCATTTTTTTTATCTTGTAGGTGAATCATACGGAGCTGGAAAAGCATTGGGATCAATCAGCACCTTTGAAGATTCCTACAACGCCTTTGAAAATTCCTATAACGCCTCTAATGTCTGTTATAGCGCACTTTTGAAAAAGGCTGCAAATTGTAATTTGTAATTTATTTTGACTGAATCCGACGCAACCGCGGACAGTAATAACTTTAAAAGAATGAAGCAATCCTAGGGTAGTCACATAATTCAAAATCAACCAATCCTAGGATAGTCACTTCACTTTTATTTTGGGACTAAAAAGAACTCCATGTTTTTGTGAAGCAATATCTTCACCTAGCATAGAAAACTGTTTATTTGGGCTTAAAAATGAACTCTTGCTTGCTTTGATTTAAACGGTGATAGGCCTATGCTCTCCCCTTAACTAGGTGATCAAAATGCCAAACTCATCTATTCTATTTTATGCATTTTTAAGCTTTGATAAAACCTTTTAGAGAGCCTGCTCTTGTGGGAAAAAGTAATCACCCAAGAGGAATGACTCAAGTGGGTTCAAGCCAAAGCCAGGCTATTCCGCCCCACTATAAAATTTAAAGCGAATTTGGGGAAACCCTCTTTTGCCGGTAGTGTGCAAGATAACCATCCCCAAAGCCTTTGTTCTAAAGGTTGGGAGGTCTCCTGAGGGAGTTTATTATTGCCGCACCGAACGGAAATCCTTACTACGAACCTAGTGTAGTGGCCAGCCGAGTCAGTTGCCAAACATTCTGATAATCACAGTGCAAGGGGAGGGAAGAATCTGCCCCCAAGATACTCACCATATAACTGCCAAGGACCGTTTGCTCAGGGGACCCGGTATCCACTTCCGTAACTCTGAGTACGCGCCTAGAAAAGACAAAAACATGGGCGCCCCTTCGGGGGTGACACGGCTGTGTGAGTCGACGCAGTTCTAAGATGTGGGCTGTTGATTACTAGAATGACCTACTTGAGCACTTAAGAGTGAGTCTGTCTGAACTGTCTTTCATGTGCAAAAACCTGTGAAAACATTTGATGAAAAACATTTCTTAATCAAACACTTCATGTTAGTATAGGGCTTTAAGGAACAACTGTTTTCAAAAATGTTTGTTGTGTCTTCCATTACATTAATTTAGATAAAGAGATCATTCAAAAGAAACATGAAGAACAACAACTGAAAGCCACTTAGGAGTTTTTGTCATATCATTGCTTCAAAAACATTTCCAAATACCTTTCTCCATGCTTAGGGATTGGAAGTCAACAAAGTTTCCCAAGAAATCAGTCTCCAAGAGAATCAAAAAACCTAAGAAACCCTTAGGATACAAGAAAACACTGCAAAAGAGGAAATTCTTGTACAAAAGTAGGCAAGTTTTGCTTCATTATCGAGGATTCCTTCACAGATATCAGGATTTTGTTAGAGGATTCACTGATGAATATGTTGTAGATCCCTTAGATTCCCGAGCCTATTATCAAAGAAGAGCTCTATCACAACGACATAATCATAACCAACCTCTTGAATTTGGCAACATACCCCAACCTTCCATCGAATATCCTTCACACCCAAGTCATATTCTTCAAAGATCTTGAGAAAGTCTCCTTAAAAACAAAGATCCAAATCTTTTAGAGTGCACCCTTCAAAACAGCTTTTTAATTTTTGGGCTCAAGTTTCCCCAACAGGATTCTGAAATCCTTTATCATTTTGGAAGCTACAACCCATAAGTTAGGAGCTTTCTTGATCATATCATAAGATTACCTTATCTTATCAGATCAAGATATCATCACCATTGCACTAGTCAAAAAACTGTGATCTAAGTTTAGAGGAAATTTTCAAAAAAACATATGCCTATCTCCACAAGATCTCAGCACAATAAATCGAAGGATACGAACCAAAAAGAAAGTCATATTCAGAACATTCAAGAAGAAGGAGAAAACAGTAATCCCATTTTCAGCATAAATCAAAATCCAATTTTTAACAACAACATGGACGATAAAGAAGAAAATACTTCCCATCAAGTGGATAGTGATGAAGAACAAGAAGAAGAACGTCTTAGAGAAGCTGAACAAGATCCAAAATTCCATAAAGCCATTGAGAAGATCTTGCAGCGAGATAAGGAAAAATATTTTCGCTATCTAGCCGAACAAGGGGCTAAATTACCTCATGACTTTGACACTGAAAAATTGAAAAACAAACCCGAAGAGACACCTCTTTCAGATCTTAGTGCCTTGACCCAACAACTCAAGGCACTTCAAGGACAAGTTAGAGAATTACAAGGGGGAACAACCACAAAGAAATACACTTTGGAGGACATATGTCCTTATCCTTTTGACAGAAGTTTAAACATGATTCCTTTTCCCAAGCATTGCGAAATACCAAAATTTGATCACTATAATGGGAAAACGGATCCAATTGATCACGTTAGAGACTTCAGAAACATGACATTGGAGTTTGCTTACGAGGATACTTACTTGATGCAGTTATTTCCTAGAAGTCTGGGAGTACACTCTATGGAATGGTTATCCAAAATCTCACCTCCCGTTAGGACATTTGAAGAGTTGATTAATTTATTCATATTACAATACACCTACAACATACAACATCAGATCACCATGATAGATCTTTGTAAAATGACACAGAAACCGGGTGAACCTTTCGTTACGTTTCTCCAGAGATGGAGAAGAATGTTTGCCAGATACCCACGTCCTGTTCCAGAGAAAGAAAAGATGGTTACTTTCATCAATAGTTTAAACTCGGAAATGAGCTATCACTTGAACTTACATTGTCCTTCTTCTTTTGAGAAAATGATTGAAGATGCCTTAACCATTGAAAGTGCTTTGGTCAAGAAAGGCATAATAAAACATGACAAAGAAAACCCTAGCTCATCCCACCATCATAATCAGGACAAATCCAAATTTTGGACCCGAAACAAAAATATGGTGAATGATGGTGTTGTGGATGCAAATCACGCTTCAACCAAACCATTCGTCCTCACTACCCCAAACACTCGCAACAACAATATCAACTCAATTGCAAATCACGGAAATAATCCTCCTCAGAGGAACAATGCAAGTCAGCATCCCACTTCCCATCAAGGGACTTCAAACAATAACCAGGGTTACCGAGGAAATAATAACAATCACAATTCTTTAGGGAACACTTCAAATTCAAATCCGCAAAGATTTTCGTTCTTCTCCAGTAGAAGAACTTTTACTCCATTGGGTCAATCCCTAGAATCCGCATTCAAAGAGTTGATGGCCAAAAATGTCATTACTTTACCGCCTCAACGAAATTTTGAACCCAGTGTAAAGCCTCCATCATGGAATGAAGCATACTATTGTGATTACCATCGATGTAAAGGTCACTGCACCAACAACTGCCAAGCCTTGAAAAATGCCATTCAAGACTTAATTGATAATGACATCATCACAGTAGAAGGAAATCAACAAACCAATGCAGACCACCAAGCATTTCGCAATCCTTTACCTAATTATCAAAAAGGTGAGTCTTCCGACAAAGAAGTAAATCACATCAATGATGACCATATAATCAACCATCTCTATGCGGACGATGAGCGAGTGAATGTCATAAAAGTCAAACAGAAGGAGGAATATCGAGAAGTCAACGCAACAACAAGAGCACAAGCCAAAGTTGTCTTAAAAGGCACCTCCTCGAGATCCACTGAACCTCCACCTCAACATCAATATGATTTGGTCAATCAACTTCGAAAAACCCCCGCTCAAATTTCTATTTTCGAACTATTAAAGATTTCTCCAGCCCATAAAGAAATTCTTGAAAAGGCCCTCATTGAAACCAATGTATCTACTGATTTGGATGTGAATCAATTTCAAGCCATGGTAGGACATTTATCCTCACCCACTTGTCTTTCATTTTCCGATAAAGATGACGTTTCCATAACCCATCCTCACAACTCATCTTTGTACTTAGAGGTCATGGTCCATAAATTTCGCATCAGACGGGTTCTAATAGATGGAGGTGCTGGTTTGAACATCTGTACCTTGAAGGTGGTCAAAGCCTTAGGATTTTCTGAGGACTCCATTGATTTCAGAAGAAAGATTACCATAAAAGCTTATGATGATGAAGAAAGAGCATCCAAAGGTCTAATCATGCTGCCAATCAGAGTGGGCCCTGTTATAAAGAATACTTTTTGTCAAGTACTGGATCGCGATCTGGCATATAACATTTTGTTGGGTCGTCCTTGGATCCATGAAATGCAAGCCATCCCATCAACTTACCATCAATGTCTCAAGTTTCCTTATGATGGACAAGAAATCACGATACCTGCTGATAATTCCAACACTCAAACTTGCGCCAACATAAAGGCTAGTCAAGATACTTTGGTCCCTAATAATCGGGAAGCTCATGTTAGTACTTCTCTAAAGATTAACACACAAATCAGTCAATTGACCAATAGCTTTGACAAAAAGATGAAATTCAAGGATCATGGAGTTGGAGAATACTCTCTTTGTCTTGTCAATTTACCTACATCACCACGATCACATGGACAACCATCTATTAGAGAACATCAAATTTCAGCAGCATCAACATCAAAGCAAATGCCAATAGAGCCAATTACAAAATTTAATGGGCAATTCATCAAAGAAAAATTTCCCATGGAAAACCTGGAGGATACTGAAATTTTAAATTGGCTCTATAAAGATGAAGATGAAGTAGTTTCTAATGTCAAATTACCCACAGATAAATATGGAAAAGGATATTTAATCATGCAGAAGATGGGTTATGATGAGGGACCTATTGGAAAAAGGAAGGAAGGAGTAATTGAACCCATTCACCTCCGCGGACTTGCTGCAAAAGAGAAAACTGGATTGGGTTATGAAAATCACTCCAAAGAAAAACAACTGCATAGCACCGTCTTTGCATTGCAAGAAAGCTCAGATTCACAAGAGACATGTTTGGCAACAATTCAGAATTTCCTAGACAACAATTCTGATACGGACTCTGCTGAATATGAATGGGACACCATTTACAATGATGAGTTCTGGAGAGACAAAGAGGTTGATGTAATACACCAGTATGCCCCAACTCTAATTGAAGGACAAGGTTCAGGGTCCCAACCGCGAGAATCCGAACCACAGGTCGACTATGATTCTAGTGATACTGAATCAGATCCAAACGAACAAGATCATCATGAGGACAGTATCATCATTGATCCACCTTATACCTCGGATCCTACAGACCACTCTGTCATGACCATAACCATATCCGATCTCACACAACCTAACGACCCTCTACCTTTACTCCATCCTGACCTTATTGATTGGGATTTTATGGAATCTATTAACATACCTATGTTTCCAAGTGATGAAGCTATCGTAAACTTCCTTTCCGCAGAGGATGCGAATGATTGTTCCACCAGTGATTTTCGACATAGAGTTTTTGATCAGGAGAGTGTCAAGTCTCCTAGCTGCAAAAGTAAAAACAAAAAAGAAAGATCTAATGGTGAAAACCAGAATCTGGCAGTATTAGATCAAATAAAAGATAAAATAAAGAGCGTATCTGATGGTGAAAACCTCTTAGAGGCACCAGACGATGGGAATTTTGACACTCTCCCGGAGCACTACCATGAGCGATCGCCTATTCTGATTGAGTCTACAAATGCTGTCGATCTCGAGACTTCTGACAAACCAAGAATTTTGCAGTTAGCCGCATCTATGACAGAGAAAGAAATACCAAAGTTTATGGAATTCCTGAAAGCAAACCAAGTCAATTTCGCATGGTCTTATGCTGACATGCCTGGTCTGGATCCTGATCTTATCATGCATCATTTGTCTATCAAACCAGGGGTCAAGCCGGTAAAGCAAAAACTCAGAAAAATGCACCCTCATGTTGCATTATTAGTTAAAGAGGAACTGAGAAAACTTCTTGATGTGGGCTTCATCAGACCAATCGACTATGCAGAATGGATCTCCAATATTGTACCTGTATCCAAACCAGATAAAACTGTTAGAATATGCACAAATTTCAGAGATCTTAATAAAGCATGTCCTAAGGATGATTTCCCATTACCGAACATTGACACCATAGTTGATCTGACAGCTGGCCATGCCATGTATTCATTAATGGATGGTTTTTCTGGATATAACCAAATCAAGATTGCACCTGAAGATCAAGAGAAAACAGCTTTCACGTGTCCATGGGGAACTTATTGTTGGAACGTCATGCCTTTCGGTCTAAAGAATGCTGGGGCTACCTACCAAAGAGCCATGACTACAATTTTTCATGACATGATGCATGTCTTCATGGAAGATTATGTGGATGATATACTGGCAAAATCATACACCAGAGAAGGACATCTTGAAGTATTGTCCAAAATATTTGCAAGATTAGAAAAATTCAAAGTTCGTCTTAACCCGAAGAAATGTGTTTTTGGGGTCAAGTCTGGAAAACTCTTGGGGTACATTGTTTCAGAAAAAGGAATTGAAGTAGATCCAGCAAAAGTTCAAGCAATCATGGAAATGCCCCCACCAAAGAACATCAGTCAGCTAAGATCACTACAAGGACGACTTCAATCTATACGGAGGTTCATCGCACAATTGGCTGACAAGAGTTTACCATTCACACATCTACTGCATAAAAATGTTCCTTTTAAGTGGGATGACAAATGTGAATGGGCTTTTCAGAAAATCAAAGAATATCTAATGACTCCACCGGTTCTCATATCACCAGATCCAGACAGACCACTCATCTTGTACATTGCCGCAACAGAGACATCTCTGGGGGCACTGCTAGCACAAGAAGACTCTACGGGGAAGGAACGTGCAATCTACTACATCAGTAGAACAGTAACAAGTCATGAGCTCAACTACACTTCTATTGAGAAGGCTTGTCTGGCAGTAGTCTTTGCTTCACAAAAGTTTTGGCATTACATGCTGACCCATACAGTTAATTTGGTTTCGAAGATTGATCCACTCAAGTATTTGTTGAGCAAGGCCTCATTGACAGGAAGGTTAGCAAAATGGGTAATGATTCTAAGTGAGTTTGACATACACTATGTTGACCGCAAGGCCATCAAAGGACAAATTATAGCTGATCAATTAGCAGAGGCACCACTACAAGCAGATCATCCCTTGCACATTGAATTTCCAGATGCAGATGTCTTCACTGCAGAATCTAAACAAACGTGGGCCTTATATTTTGATGGCTCTTTCACTCAACATGGTTCGGGAGCAGGCATACTTTTTGTCACCCCTCAAGGACATACCATTCCTCGTTCATATCGGCTAATGTTCCCATGCACCAACAACATAGCTGAATATGAGGCATTAATCACTGGACTCAAGATAGCACTGGAATGGAGAATAACAGAGTTACAGGTATATGGTGACTCACAATTGGTCATTTGTCAGATCAATAATGACTACCAAACCAAAGATGAAAAACTGCTACCTTATAAAAAGATGGTGGATGACTTCAAGAAATACTTTGTGGACATCAAATTTACACAAATTCCAAGGCTTGATAATAAAGCAGCTGATGCTATGGCTACGATCGCATCATTGTTACAACTCCCAGAAACTCAACATCGTTATGAATTTCTGGTGGAACAATCATTTACACCTGCTTATGATACACCCTGAAAGCCAAATCATTTGTCATTTGGTAAGATCCGATTCGCCTTGGTACGGAAAAATTTATACTTATCTCAAAGACGACATCTTACCACCCGATTTATCCCGTAACCAAAAACGCAACTTTATCCGCCAATCCGCTCGCTATACCCTCATCGCTGACACCCTTTATCACCGTGGTCTTGATGGTACTTTACTCCGATGTCTTGAACGTGAGGAATCTGACAAAGCTTTACAAGAAGTTCATGGTGGCATCTGTGGTACTCATTCGAGTGGACTGACCTTATCTAAAAAACTGATTAGAATGGGTTACTACTGGCCTACAATGGAGAGGGAATCATTCACTTTTGTGAAAACATGTTCCAAATGTCAGATCCATGGGAATCTCATTCATGCCCCTGCACAAGAACTCCAACCGTTTACACCAACCTGGGCATTTTCTCAATGGGGTTTAGATCTAGTGGGCAAGATTCACCCTTCTTCATCAAACGGGCATAAATTCATCATCACAGCAACAGAGTATTTCACCAAGTGGATTGAGGCAGTCCCTCTTACTAAAGTTACCGGCAAACAAATATCCTCCTTCATACTCAACTATATCATTTGTCGGTATGGCATTCCTAACTCCATTATTACAGATAATGGACGACCATTCAAAAATCAGGATGTTGAGGAACTTTGTGAAAGATTCCACATACAGCACAGATATTCAACACCATACTATCCACAAGGGAATGGCCAAGCAGAAGCCTCAAATAAAACCATATTGAAAATCTTGAAAAAGACTGTGAATACATCAGGAAAGGATTGGCACGTTCAACTCAATCCTGCTCTATGGGCCTACAGAACTAGTATCCGCACGCCAACAGGAGCAACAACCATTCGCTTGTTTATGGAGCAGAAGCAATATTGCCCTTAGAAGTTGAGATTCCCTCACTCAGAGTATCATTGAAAGGTTTAACGACAGATGATGAATACAAAGTTTCTCGACTCCAAGAACTGAACTTCTAGATGAGAAGAGACAAAGGGCTGCTGATCATTTGAAAGCTTATCAACAGATGATGTCTCGCAGCTACAACCATAAAGTAAAACCACGTACCTTTCAGGTGGGTGATCTCGTTCTGAAAGAGAATCCATGCAATCAACAAGACAGAGAGAAGAAAGGAAAGTTCGAGCCAAATTGGCTAGGTCCTTATGTAGTTATCGCAGTTTATGGTTCAGGAGCCTACAAGCTATCAACGCCAGAAGGGGACCTGTTTGACGAGCCGATCAACAGCATGCATCTGAAGAAGTATTATGTCTAAGATGGTCATCATCATCAGAAAAAGTCCTGAAGAAATATCAAAAAATCAGAAAAAGTCCTTGAAGAAAATATCAAAAAATCAAAAAAGTCAAGAAATATAAAAAAAATCGAAAAGTCCTAAGAAATATCAAAAAATCGAAAAAAGTCCTAAAAAATAATAAAATTAAAAATAAAATTAAAAATTCAAAAAAAAAAATAAAAATAAATCGAAAAATGTCATAGGGTGAAAACCTGGCAAACAGGCAGTCTATTGACAAGAAAAATGCAATAAAAACAAATAGTGAAAATCTGGCAAACAGACGCTATTTGGAAGCTCTCCATCTATTAGTTCATGTTCTGCATTTAAATTTTCATCCTTCTTTTTCATGCATCTTTTCCATCATCTTAGGGTCACACCAGCACCATGCTATCATCATTTGCCTCGAGCGATAATGTCTTATCATGGCTTGATTATTATTCACTTCAACAAGTTGTGTCGATACCTAGGGCAAACGTGGGGCATATTGGGGGCAATCAACTTTCAAACGGTAAGACAATGACATCGAAGCCAATCACGCAAAACAAAACAACCAACTCAAACCAAAACAACCAACCATTGATCCATATCACAGTAGCTTTCAGTTGCGTACCTTATCATGACTCATATCTGGATGATCTCTAAATCTGAATTAATGTTTGGAATCACAGTAGTCCATTTTTGAATAATGGTTGTTTAATTTTCGATATCATTTCTCTGGAGCACACTCGATGATGTACTGAACTAGAGTGGCGAGGAAAGAGGATGATTTTTTCTTTGTCTGTTGTCTGGAGGTTAATCATTTATCGGTTGCAAATATGTCACGAGACGTGATGATTTATCATTGATGACAGTTCCAAATTTGCATCAGATAGTGGTTAGTCTTTGTCTGTTTACGCAAGAAATGCTCAGGTCATCTCGGTTCAATTATACCTAGATGCTTGTGTTCACTTGCTATATCAAAAATCATGAAAGTTGTACTCAGGTCATCATTGGTGCTAATTTCCCCTCTGATGCTTGTACATACCTCCAACATTTTAAAACGCTCTATGATGATTCCAGAAAATATACCAACAAGCTCAACAAAATGGTCAGTTTCATTTAGTTGCATTTCATTTTAGATCATTTATACATACCTGCATAGTGGATTTGCACTCGAGTTTTGAAAGGATGATAATCACATCAATGGATGTCATGTCTCTTTGGACTGCTTGTGGAGGACATTTGAACATTTGTTTCATCATCACCTTTCACCTGCATTATCATTTATCATTTATCATTCATTTGCATATTGTGTGTGAGAAAATTGGATCAAATCTAAATAAAAATTCAAACACATGTTAATAAAACATTAAATCGAAAAAGCTGTAAAAGAAAAATGAAATACGCAAACCGTAACAGCAGCTTCTCGAAACCGTCTTATCCTCCTCTAACTTCAGCGTTTTGTTGCTTCGAAATGGCTCTCAGATCAGCAGGTAGAGCTCAACAAAATGGCAGCATGAAGAACGAGATGAAATCTAAAAATGCATAATATGCAAAATGCAAGAAAGCTATGCTAGTATGAGAAATATTGCTATGCTATTAAAACTAATATGCATGCAAAGGCTGATGAAAATATGGCTATGTAAATGAGTATACGAAGTGTGCATATGTGAGCGATTATGCAGAGTGTATGTGGATGATTAACCAAGGCTTGGATTTGCACATGCTTTTATAGAGTTTTCGAACGAGTTTGATTGGCTGGTTTGGTCAACGGCCATGATAATTCCTGACAGATCAAACGGTTGAAGATAAATGAGATTGAAGAGAAAATAGAAGAAAACGAATAAAGCCAGATTTTTCCATTTTAATGGAAGAGATAAGATGAGATGATTTAAAAATCATCTTTTTAGAAGAAAAGAATGGAAAGATTATGATCAGATAAATAATGAATTATCTAATTCAATTATTTATTTATGAGTGCATGTTGATTTTTTCTTAAATAAATAAATATTTAAGATTTTGAGGAAATCAGAAGATTTTATAATTAAACAGAATATCTAATTATGATTTGAAGAAAGCAGAAAATCTTTAATTAAATAAAATATTTAATTAAATTTGAAAGAATGAAATTAATTAAATAAAAGTATTTAATTAATTAGAGGAAAGTTTTAAAATAGAAAGAAAAGAGATATTTAAATTTAATTAAAAAGATTTAATTAAATTCAAAAGATGATAATTAACTTAAATAAATAAAATATATTTATTTAATTTAATCAAGTAGAATGTGGAATAATTAAATAAAATAGATCTATTTAATTATGGTGGGATGAATGAATACTATAATTAAATTAAATAAATTTAATTACGTATAGAAGAATTTTAGAGGAAATAATTAAATATTAAATATTTAATTAAATGTCAGGAATAATTAAATATGACCAATTTTATGCATATACATTTTGCCCCTCTTTGAAGTGATGTGTAAAACACATTGCTTCAAAGAAAATAAGATTTTGCCCCTGATATGCTTTCGATGTTGCTGCTGATGATGCCCCCTCGGGAGGTAAATCACGAATGATATGAAGTCTGAAAATATGATAAAGAAGATTGGATAATGATATTCCGCCAAGGAGACAGTGATTTAGCTCCCGATAAATGATGAAAAAGATGCCCCTGTTGATATGATGCCCCTTTTGATGGAAATGATGAAATGATGATGATGAATTGATAACTTTGCTTCCCGAAAATAGAAAAACAAAGAGTAAATGATTGATAAAGTGTTTGATAAATTTGCTTTCTGCGATAGAAAACAAATAGTAATTGATGGTAGATCAGATTGATATGATATCCAGCTAGATAAATTTGTGTATTGGTTTGCCTGATAGGATTGATTGGGTGATATGGGTCTGTGATATGATGCACTGGTATGAGTCACTGATATCGGTCACTGATATAGTTCACTTGATATGGGTTTCTGATATGGGCCATTGATATGGGTCACTTGAGATGAGTCACTGATATTGGTCACTTTGATATGGGTTGCGATTGCATGCTGTGAGGCATTGATAGATAGAGAGATTTTGATTGAGTTTTTCAAAATCGAGGTGTGTCGGGACCACACAGAGATCTTGGGGCAGGAGATAAGACTTCCATCACAGAGGCCAACCCTATCAGGGGGCTCTGATATTTTTGATGTATCATTATTGATTCATTCACACATCTCGATGTCTATTATGTTTGGAGCATGTACGTTATTTTGGTCATATCTCATGTATCTCTTTGGAATTTTTAGCTTCATTGGACATTGGACATTTGTATTATTTTTGATGAGTAATGATATGCAGCGGCGATGATTTGTGATGATGTGATGTGCATTTATGATGTGATATGCATTTTTTTTCTATGTGTTATGGATTTTGATATGAATTTTAATGATTTGATGACTACCATGATTTGCAGGATGATTCGATATGATGTTTTTATGATGATGATGATGACTGATGATGTAGACTAATGATGTCATGCAGGTGGATGACTTATGAAAATGATATGAAAATGTATATATGGAGTATTTGTTTTTTGAATGTTCAAATGTAAGATGATAAAGGATGACAAATGAATTTGCAAAATGAAAAGATATGGAAAATGATAGGATGATTAACGATACGATATGAATGTAAATGTTCTATAATGATGATTAAGTGAAATGATAAAATGAAATGCAATGATAATGACATGTATGAAAATGATAAGTGATATGAAATGAACTGCATGGTAAGATATGATAACGAAAATGATAATGAATGAAATAATAGTGAATGTATAAAAGGAACATGAAATGAATATGAAAATGATAAAGTGTTAATGAGATGAAGATGATAGAGAAACTAAATGATATGCAAATGAATGATAAATGATAAATGATAATGCAGGTGAAAGGTGATGATGAAACAAATGTTCAAATGTCCTCCACAAGCAGTCCAAAGAGACATGACATCCATTGATGTGATTATCATCCTTTCAAAACTCGAGTGCAAATCCACTATGCAGGTATGTATAAATGATCTAAAATGAAATGCAACTAAATGAAACTGACCATTTTGTTGAGCTTGTTGGTATATTTTCTGGAATCATCATAGAGCATTTTAAAATGTTGGAGGTATGTACAAGCATCAGAGGGGAAATTAGCACCAATGATGACCTGAGTACAACTTTCATGATTTTTGATATAGCAAGTGAACACAAGCATCTAGGTATAATTGAACCGAGATGACCTGAGCATTTCTTGCGTAAACAGACAAAGACTAACCACTATCTGATGCAAATTTGGAACTGTCATCAATGATAAATCATCACGTCTCGTGACATATTTGCAACCGATAAATGATTAACCTCTAGACAACAGACAAAGAAAAAATCATCCTCTTTCCTCGCCACTCTAGTTCAGTACATCATCGAGTGTGCTCCAGAGAAATGATATCGAAAATTAAACAACCATTATTCAAAAATGAAATACTGTGATTCCAAACATTATTCAGATTAGAGATCATCCAGATATGAGTCATGATAAGGTACGCAACTGAAAGCTACTGCGATATGGATCAATGGTTGGATGTTTTGGTTTAATTTGGTTGTTTTGTTTTGGGTGATTGGCTTCGATGTCATTGTCTTACCGTTTGAAAGTTGATTGCCCCCAATATGCCCCACGTTTGCCCTAGGTATCGACACAACTTGTTGAAGTGAATAATAATCAAGCCATGATAAGACATTATCGCTCAAGGCAAATGATGATAGCATGGTGCTGGTGTGACCCTAAGATGATGGAAAAGATGCATGAAAATGAAGACTGAAAAGTTAAGTGCAGAACATGAACTAATAGATGGAGAGCTTCCAAATAGCGTCTGTTTGCCAGATTTTCACTATTTGTTTTTATTGCATTTTTCTTGTCAATAGACTGCCTGTTTGCCAGGTTTTCACCCTATGACATTTTCTGATTTTTTTTTTTAATTTTTTATTTTTAGGACTTTTTTTTTTGGATTTTTTTGGACTTTTTCTGATTTTTTTGGATTTTTTTCAGGACTTTTTCTGATAATAATAACCGCCTTAGACATAATACTTTTTTAGATGCATGCTGTTGATAGGCTCGTCAAACAGGTCCCCTTCTGGCGTTGATAGCTTGTAGGCTCCTGAACCATAGACGGCGATAACCACATAAGGACCTAGCCAATTTGGTTCAAACTTTCCTTTCTTCTCTCTGTCTTGTTGATTGCGTGGATTCTCTTTCAGAACAAGATCACCCACTTGAAAGGTACGTGGCTTTACTTTATGGTTGTAGCTACGAGACATCATTTGTTGATAGGCTTTCAAATGATCAGCAGCTCTTTGCCTCTTTTCGTCTAGAAGTTCCAGTTCTTGAAGGCGGGAAACTCTGTATTCATCATCTGTTGTGAGGCCTTTCAAGGATACTCTGAGTGAGGGAATCTCAACTTCTAAGGGCAATATAGCTTCTGCTCCATAAACAAGGGCGAATGGTGTTGCCCCTGTTGGTGTGCGGACACTGGTTCTGTAGGCCCATAAAGCAGGATTGAGTTGAACGTGCCAATCTTTCCCTGATGTATTCACAGTCTTTTTCAAGATTTTCAATATGGTTTTATTTGAGGCTTCTGCTTGGCCATTCCCTTGTGGATAGTATGGTGTTGAATATCTGTGCTGTATGTGGAATCTCTCACAAAGTTCATCAACATCCTGATTTTTGAATGGACGTCCATTATCTGTAATAATGGAGTTGGGAATGCCATACCGACAAATAATATAGTTAAGTATGAATGAGGATATTTGTTTGCCGGTAACTTTGGTAAGAGGGACTGCCTCAATCCACTTGGTGAAATACTCTGTTGCTGTGATGATAAATTTATGCCCATTTGATGAAGAAGGATGAATCTTGCCCACTAGATCTAACCCCCATTGAGAAAATGGCCAGGTTGGTGTAAATGGTTGAAGTTCTTGTGCAGGAGCATGAATGAGATTCCCATGAATCTGACATTTTGAACATGTTTTCACAAAAGTGAATGATTCCCTCTCCATTGTAGGCCAATAGTAACCCATTCTAATCAGTTTCTTAGATAAGGTCAGTCCACTCGAATGAGTACCACAGATGCCACCATGAACTTCTTGTAAAGCTTTATCAGATTCTTCGCGTTCAAGACATCGGAGTAAAGTACCATCAAGACCACGGCGATAAAGGGTATCAGCGATGAGGGTATAGCGAGCGGATTGGCGGATAAAGTTGCGTTTTTGGTTACGAGATAGATCAGGTGGTAAGATGTCATCTTTGAGGTAGGCATAAATTTTTCCGTACCAAGGCGAATCGGATCCTACCAAATGACAAACGATTTGGCTTTCGGGTGTATCATAAGCAGGTGTAAATGATTGTTCCACCAGAAATTCATAACGATGTTGAGTTTCTGGGAGTTGTAACAATGATGCGATCGTAGCCATAGCATCAGCTGCTTTATTATCAAGCCTTGGAATTTGTGTAAATTTGATGTCCACAAAGTATTTCTTGAAGTCATCCACCATCTTTTTATAAGGTAGCAGTTTTTCATCTTTGGTTTGGTAGTCATTATTGATCTGACAAATGACCAATTGTGAGTCACCATATACCTGTAACTCTGTTATTCTCCATTCCAGTGCTATCTTGAGTCCAGTGATTAATGCCTCATATTCAGCTATGTTGTTGGTGCATGGGAACATTAGCCGATATGAACGAGGAATGGTGTGTCCTTGAGGGGTGACAAAAAGTATGCCTGCTCCCGATCCATGTTGAGTGAAAGAACCATCAAAGTATAATGACCATGGTTGTTTGGATTCTGCAGTGAAGACATCTGCATCTGGAAATTCAATGTGCAAGGGATGATCTGCTTGTAGTGGTGCTTCTGCTAATTGATCAGCTATAATTTGTCCTTTGATGGCCTTGCGGTCAACATAGTGTATGTCAAACTCACTTAGAATCATTACCCATTTCGCTAACCTTCCTGTCAATGAGGCCTTGCTCAACAAATACTTGAGTGGATCAATCTTCGAAACCAAATTGACCGTATGGGTCAGCATGTAATGCCGAAACTTTTGTGAAGCAAAGACTACTGCCAGACAAGCCTTCTCAATAGAAGTGTAGTTGAGCTCATGACTTGTTAATGTTCTACTGATGTAGTAGATTGCACGTTCCTTCCCGGTAGTGTCTTCTTGTGCTAGTAGTGCCCCCAGAGATGTTTCTGTTGCAGCAATGTATAAGATGAGTGATTTGTCTGGATCTGGTGATATGAGAACCGGTGGAGTCATTAGATATTCTTTAATTTTCTGAAAAGCCAATTCACATTTGTCATCCCACTTAAAAGGAACATTTTTATGCAGTAGATGTGTGAATGGTAAACTCTTGTCAGCCAATTGTGCGATGAACCTCCGTATAGATTGAAGTCGTCCTTGTAGTGATCTTAGCTGACTGATGTTCTTTGGTGGGGGCATTTCCATAATTGCTTGAACTTTTGCTGGATCTACTTCAATTCCTTTTTCTGAAATAATGTACCCCAAGAGTTTTCCAGACTTGACCCCAAAAACACATTTCTTAGGGTTGAGGCGAACTTTGAATTTCTGTAATCTTGCAAATATTTTGGACAATACTTCAAGATGTCCTTCTCTGGTGTATGATTTTGCCAATATGTCATCCACATAATCTTCCATGAAGACATGCATCATGTCGTGAAAGATGGTAGTCATGGCTCTTTGGTAGGTAGCTCCAGCATTTTTCAGACCAAAAGGCATGACATTCCAACAATAAGTTCCCCATGGACATGTGAAGGCTGTTTTCTCTTGATCTTCGGGTGCAATCTTGATTTGGTTATATCCAGAAAAACCGTCCATTAATGAATACATGGCGTGGCCAGCTGTTAGATCAACTATGGTGTCGATATTTGGCAGTGGGAAATCATCCTTAGGACATGCTTTATTAAGATCTCTAAAATCTGTACATATTCTAACAGTTTTATCCGGTTTGGATACAGGTACAATATTGGAGATCCATTCTGCATAGTCGATTGGTCTGATGAAGCCCACATCAAGAAGTTTTCTCAGTTCCTCTTTAACTAATAATGCAACATGAGGGTGCATTTTTCTGAGTTTTTGCTTTACCGGCTTGACCCCTGGTTTGATAGACAAATGATGCATGATAAGATCAGGATCCAGACCAGGCATGTCAGCATAAGACCATGCGAAATTGACTTGGTTTGCTTTCAGGAATTCCATAAACTTTGGTATTTCTTTCTCTGTCATAGATGCGGCTAACTGCAAAATTCTTGGTTTGTCAGAAGTCTCGAGATCGACAGCATTTGTAGACTCAATCAGAATAGGCGATCGCTCATGGTAGTGCTCCGGGAGAGTGTCAAAATTCCCATCGTTTGGTGCCTCTAAGAGGTTTTCACCATCAGATACGCTCTTTATTTTATCTTTTATTTGATCTAATACTGCCAGATTCTGGTTTTCACCATTAGATCTTTCTTTTTTGCTTTTACTTTTGCAGCTAGGAGACTTGACACTCTCCTGATCAAAAACTCTATGTCGAAAATCACTGGTGGAACAATCATTTGTATCATCTGCGGAAAGGAAGTTTACGATAGCTTCATCACTTGGAAACATAGGTATATTGATAGGTTCAGATGAATCCCAATCAATGAGATCCGGATAAATCAAGGGTATAGGATCGTTAGGTTGTGCGAAATCGGCTATGGTCATGGTCATAACAGAGTGATCGGTAGGATCCGAGGTATGACGTGAGTCAATGATGATACTATCCTCATGATAATCTTGTTCATTTAGATCTAACTCAGTATCACTAGAATCATAGTTGATTTGTGGTTCAGATTCTTGTGGTTGGGACCCTGACCCTTCACCTTCAATTAGAGTTGGGGCATACTGGTGTATTACATCAACCTCTTTATCTCTCCAAAATTCATCATTGTAAATGGTGTCCCATTCATATTCAGCCGAGTCTGTGTCAGAATTGTTATCCACGAAATTCTGAACTGTTGTCAAGCATGCTTCTTGCGAATCTGAGCTTTCTTGCAATGCGAAGACAGCGCCATGTAGTTGTTTGGATGTGTTTTCTTTGGAGTGAGTATCATAACCTAATCCAGTTTTCTCTTTTGCAGCAAGTCCGTGAAGGTGAATAGGTTCAACTACTCCTTCCTTCCTTTTTCCGATAGGACCTTCATCATAGCCCATCTTCTGCATGATTGAGTACCCTTTTCCATATTTGTCCGTGGGTAATTTGACATTAGAGACTGCTTCATCTTCACCTTTATAGAGCCAATTTAAAATTTCTATATCCTCAGGATGTTCCATGGGGAATTTTTCTTTGATGAATTGTCCATTAAATTTTATAATTGGCTCTATTGGTGTTTGCTTTGATGTTGATGCTGCTGATGTTTGATGTTCCTTGATAGATGGTTGTCCATGTGATCGAGGTGATGTAGGTAAATTGACAAGACAAAGGGAGTATTCTCCAACTCCATGATCCTTGAATTTCATCTTTTTGTCAAAGCTATTGGTCAATTGACTGATTTGTGTGTCAATCTTTAGAGAAGTACTAGTATGAGCTTCTCGATTATTAGGGACCAAAGTATCTTGACTGGCCTTTATGTTGGCACAAGTTTGAGTGTTGGAATTATCAGCAGGTATCGTGATTTCTTGTCCATCATAAGGAAACTTGAGACATTGATGGTAGGTTGATGGGACGGCTTGCATTTCATGGATCCAAGGACGACCCAACAAAATGTTATATGCCAGATCGCGATCCAGTACTTGACAAAAAGTATTCTTTATAACAGGGCCCACTCTGATTGGCAGCATGATTAGACCTTTGGATGCTCTTTCTTCATCATCATAAGCTTTTATGGTAATCTTTCTTCTGAAATCAATAGAGTCCTCAGAAAATCCTAAGGCTTTTACCAACTTCAAAGTACAGATGTTCAAACCAGCACCTCCATCTATTAGAACTCGTCTAATGCAAAATTTATGGACCATGACTTCTAAGTACAAAGAGGAGTTATGAGGATGGGTTATGGAAACGTCATCTTTATCAGAAAATGAAAGACAAGTGGGCGAGGACAAATGCCCTACCATGGCTTGAAATTGATTCACATCCAAATCAGTAGATACGTTGGTTTCAATAAGGGCTTTTTCAAGAATTTCTTTATGGGCCGGAGAAATCTTTAATAGTTCAAAAATAGAAATTTGAGCGGGGGTTTTTCGAAGTTGATTGACCAAATCATATTGATGTTGAGGTGGAGGTTCAATGGATCTCGAGGAGGCACCCTTTAAGACCACTTTGGCTTGCGCTCTTGTTGTTGCATTGACTTCTCGATATTCCACCTTCTGGTTGACTTTTATGACATTCACCCGCTCATCATCTGCATAGAGATGGTTGATGATATGGTCATCATTGATGTGATTCACCTTTTTTTCAGAAGACTCACCTTTTTGATAATTAGGTAAAGGATTGCGAAATGCTTGGTGGTCTGCATTGGTTTGTTGATTTCCTTCTACTGTGATGATGTCATTATCAATCAAGTCTTGAATGGCATTTTTCAAGGCTTGGCAGTTGTTGGTGCGGTGACCTTTACATCGATGATAATCACAATAGTATGCCTCATTCCACGATGGAGGCTTTATAGTGGGTTCATAATTTCGTTGAGGCGGTAAAGTAATAACATTTTTGGCCATCAACTCTTTGAATGCGGATTCTAGGGATTGACCCAATGGAGTGAAAGATCTTCTATTGGAGAAGAACGAAAATCTTTGTGGATTTGAATTTGAGGTGTTTCCTAAAGAATTGTGATTGTTATTGTTTCCTCGATAACCCTGGTTGTTGTTTGAAGTCCCTTGATGGGAAGTTGAATGCTGATTTGTATTGTTCCTCTGAGGAGGAGGATTATTTTCGTGATTTGCAATTGAGTTGACATTGTTGTTGCGAGTGTTTGGAGTGCTGAGGACAAAGGGCTTGGTTGAGGCATGATTTGCCTCAACAACACCATCATTCACCATATTTTTGTTGCGAGTCCAGAATTTAGATTTGTCCTGATTATTGTGATGGTTGGATGAGTTGGGATTTTCTTTGTCATGCTTTATTATCCCTCTTTTGACCAAAGCATTTTCAATGGTTAAGGCATCTTCAATCATTTTCTCAAAAGAAGAAGGGCAATGTAAGTTCAAATGATAGCTCATCTCTGAATTTAAACTGTTAATGAAAGTAACTATCTTTTCCTTTTCAGGAACAGGACGTGGATATCTGGCGAACATTCTTCTCCATCTTTGTAGAAACGTAATGAAGGATTCACCAGGTTTTTGTGCAACTTTGCAAAGATCTATCATGGTGATCGGGTGTTGTATGTTGTAAGCATATTGTGATATGAATAGGTTGATCAATTCTTCAAATGTCTTGACGGGAGGTGTAATCTTAGATAACCATTCCATAGAGTTAACTCCAAGGCTCCTAGGAAACAATCGCAACAAGTAAGTATCTTCGTGAGCGAATTCCAATGTCATGTTCCTGAAGTCTCTAACGTGATCAATTGGATCCGTTTTCCCATTATAGCGATCAAATTTTGGTATTTCACAATGCTGGGGAAAAGGAATCATGTTTAGACTTCGGTCAAAAGGATAAGGACAAATGTCCTCAAGAGTGTATTTCTTTGTGGTTGTTCCCCCTTGTAATTCTTTAACTTGTCCTTGAAGTGCCTTGATTTGTTGGGTCAAGGCACTAAGATCAGAAAGGGGTGTTTCTTCAGGTTTGTTTTTCAAATTTTCAGTATTAAAGTCATGAGGTAACTTAGCCCCTTGTTCGGCTAGATAGCGAAAATATTTTTCCTTGTCTCGCTGCAAGATCTTTTCAATGGCTTTATGGAATTTTGGATCTTGCTCAGCCTCTCTAAGACGTTCCTCATCTTGTTCCTCATCACTATCTATCTGTGTTCTGTTCATGTCTTTGTATTGATGGAACGGATTTTCTTCTCTGTTATCTGTATCTTTGTCAAAAAGTGGATTACGATTCATGATGTAAAGAGAATTGCTACTTTCACCCTCCTCTTGAATGTTTTGAGTATGTCCTTGTTGAATTTCGTCCTTCAATTTATTGAATTGGGATCTTGTGAAGATAGGCATATGATTTTGAAAAATTCTTCTAGACTTAGATCACGATTTTGACAAGTGCGATGATAATGATCCGATAAGATGTAGAATCTTATGATATGATCAAGGATGCTCCTAATTTATTGATTATGGCTTCCAATTGATGAAGGATTTCTGAATCCTGTTGGGGAAGTTGAACCAAAAATAAGAAAGTTGTTTGAGAGATGCACTCTTAAAGTTTTGATCTTTGTTTTTGAAGAAAGGTTCCAAAATTAATGAAGGATTTGATTGGGATGTGAAGGATACTCTATGGAAGGTTGTGGTATGTTGTCAAATTCAAGAGGTTGGTTATGATTATGCTGTTGTGATAAAGCTCTTCTTTGATAATAAGCTCGAGAATCTAAGGGATTTACAGCATATTCATCAGTGAATCCTCTAACAAAATCCTGATATCTGTGAAGAAATCCTCGATAGTGAAGCAAGACTTGTCGACTTTTGTATAAGAATTTCCTCTTTTGCAGTGTTTTCTTGTATCCTAAGGGTTTCTTAGGTTTTTTGATTCTCTTGGAAACTGATTTCTTGGGAAACTTTGTTGACTTCCAATCCCTAAGCATGGAGAAAGGTATTTGGAAATGTTTTTGAAGCAATGATATGACAAAAACTCTTAAGTGGCTTTCAGTTGTTGTTCTTCATGTTTCTTTTGAATGATCTCTTTATCTAAATTAATGTAATGGAAGACACAACAAACATTTTTGAAAACAGTTGTTCCTTAAAGCACTATACTAACATGAAGTGTTTGATCAAGAAATGTTTTTCATCAAATGTTTTCACAGGTTTTTGCACATGAAAGACAGTTCAGACAGACTCACTCTTAAGTGCTCAAGTAGGTCATTCTAGTAATCAACAACCCACATCTTAGAACTGCGTCGACTCACACAGCCGTGTCACCCCCGAAGGGGCGCCCGTGTTTTTGTCTTTTCCAGGCGCGTACTCAGAGTTACGGAAGTGGATACCGGGTCCCCTGAGCAAATGGTCCTTGGCAGTTATATGGTGAGTATCTTGGGGGCAGATTCTTCCCTCCCCTTGCACTGTGATTATCAGAATGTTTGGCAACTGACTCGGCTGGCCACTACACTAGGTTCGTAGTAAGGATTTCCGTTCGGTGCGGCAATAATAAACTCCCTCAGGAGACCTCCCAACCTTTAGAACAAAGGCTTTGGGGATGGTTATCTTGCACACTACCGGCAAAAGAGGGTTTCCCCAAATTCGCTTTAAATTTTATAGTGGGGCGGAATAGCCTGGCTTTGGCTTGAACCCACTTGAGTCGTTCCCGTAGGGTGAGTACTTTTTCCCACTACGGCAGGCTCTCTAAAGGATGTAATTGAAAAGAAAAATAACATTGCATGAATTTAAAAGGCAAGTCTGGTATTCTGATCACCCAGTTAAGGGGAGAGCATAGACCTATTGCCACAATCACAGCAAGCAAATGTTCTTTTTAAAACCCAAATAACGATGAGCTAATCTAGGTGAAGATATTGCTTCACCAAAAATAGATTGTTCAATTTTAACTGCAAGATTCA
The DNA here is from genome assembly GCA_007258455.2 of Sequoia sempervirens. NCBI lineage: Eukaryota > Viridiplantae > Streptophyta > Pinopsida > Cupressales > Cupressaceae > Sequoia > Sequoia sempervirens. The sequence continues at coordinate 28,166 of VDFB02189569.1, forward strand.
AATGTTTGGTGACTATCCTAGATTGCTTCTTTTTATCCAGATGTGACTACCCTAGGATTGCTTCATTTTATCCAGATGTGACTACCCTAGGATTGCTTCATTTTATCCAGATGTGACTACCCTAGGATTGCTTCATTCTTTTAAAGTTATTACTGTCCGCGGTTGCGTCGGATTCAGTCAAATTAAATTACAAATTACAATTTGCAACCTTTTTCAAAAGTGTGCTATAACAGACATCCGAGGCGCTGTAGGAATCTTCAAAGGTGCTAATTGATCCCAATGCTTTTCCAGCTCCGTGTGATTCACCTACAAGATAAAAAAAAATGATTATAATGCAGCAAAAAAAAAACTAAATAAACTCATCAAAACAAATTGCAATTTTAGAGACATGTTTTTTTTTTTTTGGCATAGCCGAATTATATTTCAGTTTTTGACGATTTTATTGATCTAAAAAATGAAAACTCAAAGAAGAGATCCCTGTTAATTTTCTGAGAGCTTTCCAGAAATGTAAAGAAGTCAGAAAGATTCTCTGTTTTGCTCTCAGAAACGCGGATTTATGGAAATCACACAGAAAATGAAGATCGGATTTTTTTCGCACTGTATTGACCTCAAAATTAAATCTGTAAAACACAAACCCCCATTAGAATTTAAAGAGATTTCTGAAAATGTAAAAAAATTAAAAAAAATCGCTGATTTGCATTCAGAAAACCAATTTTATGAAAAAACATAAAATTACGATAACTTTTACAAAAACGATGATACACTCTCAATTTTTTTACTGTAGCCTCTTGAGATGATTTCAAAGACTCTGTAAAAATATTGTAGAAAAATTCGCTTCTGTGTAGAAGATATCAAGAAATTGGTAAAACTTGCAGTTTTGTCCAAAAATTGTCAGATCTGCATCAAAAAAATCAATAAAACCTGCAAGTAGATATTAAAAATGGGCAAATGCCCCACGGTGGGCGCCATTTTAATGTGTGTGAGAAAATTGGATCAAATCTAAATAAAAATTCAAACACATGTTAATAAAACATTAAATCGAAAAAGCTGTAAAAGAAAAATGAAATACGCAAACCGTAACAGCAGCTTCTCGAAACCGTCTTATCCTCCTCTAACTTCAGCGTTTTGTTGCTTCGAAATGGCTCTCAGATCAGCAGGTAGAGCTCAACAAAATGGCAGCATGAAGAACGAGATGAAATCTAAAAATGCATAATATGCAAAATGCAAGAAAGCTATGCTAGTATGAGAAATATTGCTATGCTATTAAAACTAATATGCATGCAAAGGCTGATGAAAATATGGCTATGTAAATGAGTATACGAAGTGTGCATATGTGAGCGATTATGCAGAGTGTATGTGGATGATTAACCAAGGCTTGGATTTGCACATGCTTTTATAGAGTTTTCGAACGAGTTTGATTGGCTGGTTTGGTCAACGGCCATGATAATTCCTGACAGATCAAACGGTTGAAGATAAATGAGATTGAAGAGAAAATAGAAGAAAACGAATAAAGCCAGATTTTTCCATTTTAATGGAAGAGATAAGATGAGATGATTTAAAAATCATCTTTTTAGAAGAAAAGAATGGAAAGATTATGATCAGATAAATAATGAATTATCTAATTCAATTATTTATTTATGAGTGCATGTTGATTTTTTCTTAAATAAATAAATATTTAAGATTTTGAGGAAATCAGAAGATTTTATAATTAAACAGAATATCTAATTATGATTTGAAGAAAGCAGAAAATCTTTAATTAAATAAAATATTTAATTAAATTTGAAAGAATGAAATTAATTAAATAAAAGTATTTAATTAATTAGAGGAAAGTTTTAAAATAGAAAGAAAAGAGATATTTAAATTTAATTAAAAATATTTAATTAAATTCAAAAGATGATAATTAACTTAAATAAATAAAATATATTTATTTAATTTAATCAAGTAGAATGTGGAATAATTAAATAAAATAGATCTATTTAATTATGGTGGGATGAATGAATACTATAATTAAATTAAATAAATTTAATTACGTATAGAAGAATTTTAGAGGAAATAATTAAATATTAAATATTTAATTAAATGTCAGGAATAATTAAATATGACCAATTTTATGCATATACACATATCATTTAGTTTCTCTATCATCTTCATCTCATTAACACTTTATCATTTTCATATTCATTTCATGTTCCTTTTATACATTCACTATTATTTCATTCATTATCATTTTCGTTATCATATCTTACCATGCAGTTCATTTCATATCACTTATCATTTTCATACATGTCATTATCATTGCATTTCATTTTATCATTTCACTTAATCATCATTATAGAACATTTACATTCATATCGTATCGTTAATCATCCTATCATTTTCCATATCTTTTCATTTTGCAAATTCATTTGTCATCCTTTATCATCTTACATTTGAACATTCAAAAAACAAATACTCCATATATACATTTTCATATCATTTTCATAAGTCATCCACCTGCATGACATCATTAGTCTACATCATCAGTCATCATCATCATCATAAAAACATCATATCGAATCATCCTGCAAATCATGGTAGTCATCAAATCATTAAAATTCATATCAAAATCCATAACACATAGAAAAAAAATGCATATCACATCATAAATGCACATCACATCATCACAAATCATCGCCGCTGCATATCATTACTCATCAAAAATAATACAAATGTCCAATGTCCAATGAAGCTAAAAATTCCAAAGAGATACATGAGATATGACCAAAATAACGTACATGCTCCAAACATAATAGACATCGAGATGTGTGAATGAATCAATAATGATACATCAAAAATATCAGAGCCCCCTGATAGGGTTGGCCTCTGTGATGGAAGTCTTATCTCCTGCCCCAAGATCTCTGTGTGGTCCCGACACACCTCGATTTTGAAAAACTCAATCAAAATCTCTCTATCTATCAATGCCTCACAGCATGCAATCGCAACCCATATCAAAGTGACCAATATCAGTGACTCATCTCAAGTGACCCATATCAATGGCCCATATCAGTAACCCATATCAAGTGAACTATATCAGTGACCGATATCAGTGACTCATACCAGTGCATCATATCACAGACCCATATCACCCAATCAATCCTATCAGGCAAACCAATACACAAATTTATCTAGCTCGATACCATATCAATCTGATCTACCATCAATCACTATTTGTTTTCTATCGCAGAAAGAAAATTTATCAAAAAGGAAATCATTCATCTACTATTTGTTTTCTATCGCAGAAAGCAAATCTATCAAACACTTTATCAGTCATTTACTCTTTGTTTTTCTCTTTTCGGGAAGCAAAGTTATCAGTTCATCATCATCATTTTACCATTTCCATCAAAAGGGGCATCATATCAACAGGGGCATCTTTTTCATCATTTATCGGGAGCTAAATCACTGTCTCTTCTGCAGAATATCATTATCCAATCTTCTTTATCACATTTTCAGACTTCATATCATCCGTGATTTACCTCCCGAGGGGGCATCATCAGCAGCAACATCGAAAGCATATCAGGGGCAAAATCTTATTTTCTTTGAAGCAATGTGTTTTACACATCACTTCAAAGAGGGGCAAAATGTATATGTCTAAAAATGGTCATGATTAAGCTTGTTAATTAATTAAATATGATTTATTTAATTAATTCCTCTAATGTCATCTACATATAAATAAATTTAATTATTTATTTATATCGTTCATTTTTCTATTTCTTCTACCTTAAATTAAATAAATAATTTTATTTAATTACTAACATTTCTACCCTCCGCTTAATTAAATTAAATAAATTTGTATAATTTATTTATATTTAATTATCATTTTATTCTAAAGTTTAAATATTTTGAATATTTAAATAATGGAATATTCTCCATCCCATTTTCGAATTTCAAAATATTAAATATGTTATTTAATATTTTCCACCTCACTCTAATTTCATTTTTAAACATAATTAAATATGAATTATTTAATTATGTGGGTTTCCATTTCCATCTTCACTCCTAATTAAATAAATTTAATTTATTTAATTCATTATTAACTCACCTTCCCAAAATTCTAACTCATGCTAACTCGCCCTTCTAAATTCGTATCTTATCCTTCAAAATGGAATTTTCCCTTCGAACTCAATAAAGAGAAAGGAAACCTTCCATTCTTCTGTCCACTTTCGAAAATCTCTCGCCGTCCATTCGAAACAAGCTTAATCCGGACCGTCGATCGATTCAGCCAATCAAACTCGTTCGAAAACTCTATAAAAGCACGTGCAAATCCAAGCCTTGGTTAATCACCCACGTTCATATGCCTGCACTTACATATGCATACTCACATTCATGCAATCAGCTTTATGCACTCATATCATTTTCAGCATCACATTCCCATTTTCATGTTAGCATAGATGTTGCATATTATGCATTCTAAATCTCGTTCTTCATGCTGTCATTTTGTTGAGCTCTATCTGCTGATCTGAGAGCCATTTCAAAGCAACAAAACGGTGAAGATAGAGGAGGATAAAACATTTCGAAAGGCTGTTGTTACGGTTTGCACATTTTGTTTTCTTTCTTTCAGCTTTTCGATTTAATGTTTTATTAACATGTGTTGATTTTAATTACGATTTGATCCAATTTTCTCACACACACATAAAATAAAATATAAAATATATATAATATTATTATTATAACATCGTAGATTTCATGTCTTTCCTTGAGGAGAATCCTAATCTGATTGCCCAAAATGTTTTAGATAGGCTTGTAGAAATTGCTAAAGGGGTGGGATACCTCTACCATTGACTATTGGGCCCCTGTTGGGCTGCCATGACCTCATTGTAATGTTTTTTCTCATCAATTCAAGGAGCTACCCCCTCTAGTAGCACTTATCTATCAAAAAATATATATATATTATATAATAAAAATATAAAATAAAATTAATAATATAATAGTAGTAATAAAAATAATAATAATAATATATAAACAAAATTATTTTCTAAACGACCTACCAATTGACCTCATGTACTACACAAATGTATGCAAAAAAAAACCAATTTTTTCCCTAATTGACCTTCTACACCTCTTCGATGTACCCATTGCACACCAAGGTGTGGTTGCTAGTAATTTATATATTTGATCTTTATCGAGTATCATTGGTACACCTTTGTGGGGAATTTCCTTTATTCTTAATTCTTACCTCTCTGAAGCATAAGGGTTCATTCAAAGGTTTTAGCTTATTTACACACAATTTGATTACAAGTAGGTATATGTTATATGTGAAAAACACTTTGACCCAAAAAATAAATAAAAAGGTAACAATATATTATTTTAAAAAGTGAAAAGGAAACAATATATTATTTTAAAAAGTGAGTGGTAAAAAGATACATTTTTAGAGTTTATGTAGGACCAAGTTCAAAATATAAGATGAAAACGGTTTAAATAGAGTCAAGCCCAAACATCAACAAACATCAATATTTGCTTAGTAGCAAGAGTAGCACTACCAAGAGGGGATCACAATCATCTAGTTTAGCCCAAATATTAGTGGGAATGGAACTATCATCAATATGCTCCTAATAGTGAGATCACCCTCCTCCTAATCTTCATCTACAAATTGTTGACCATAAACAAGAGAAATAGCTAATTTTAGGCAAGAAAGTTGAAACCAATTTTAGGCTTCACAATCCTTGGAGCCTCGAGGCTACGAGCCTTAAGACTAGGATACTCAATCTCTTCTAGCATATTGATTATGACCATGCCTGCACCCATGAGGTGGGGAAAAGGAAGGATTTGGAACTCTACTAATCATGCAGGGCCCATTACACTAGTGATTGAAAATATCTTATAGATGTGCAACTTGTGAGCTTGCATCTAGACATGCATGAGCACATTAGATAAACTTATTGATTTAGTATATAGAAAAAATAAACATCAACCAAATTATAGTGTATGAAAAATGAAACCTACAAAAAGTATACCAACTTTTGAGGCCAATTCTTCACACATACATTAGGATGAATCGATAATCCTAAGATTGTACAAAATATCATTTTTATAATGTCAAAAATAAGAAATACAAGATAAAGTAGTCTATTACAAGGCTAAATAGCAAATTATTACAAACTAGTGAAAATACAAGTGCACATAAATGACTACAATGAAATTTCAACAAAAACATAAAGTACTAGTTTTGATGATGATTATGTAAGTTGTAGAGAGTCTCAGCCCCAGACTTCAGCACCTAACACGAACGTCTTCAGAACACATTGTCATTCAATATAGAGACACTACCAAAAGTATAAATTGTAGACTATAACTTCTTGTATACACAACAATAGAAATACTAAATTTAAACAACACAATAAATGCTAAAATATTAAAAATGACAATTCAATTAATCTATGGAAAATAAATTTAAAAAAGAAGAAGAGTTTAGAAAGATAGGACTAGATTTTTGCTTCTCTTTTAATACAAAAATTGCAAACACATGCACAATAAAAGAAATATTTTTATTTGGTTGTTTAGGGGTTTGCCTCAATCAAACCCCTATTTTGGTATTTCTACCTCCACGACAACTAGGACTTTTTATATATAAGTTGAAAAGGATATAAAATATGTAATAAAAATTGTTGTCATGGAGATGAAAATAGATTAAAAACAATATATTAACATCCAAATCATTAAAGTGTTAATATGTAAGTAAATACTAAACAATAATCAAGAACAAAATCACCTTGAAGCTTCAAAGAGCCTTCAATAGTGATTTGTTGCTTTCAGAGTGTTGTCGAGAGTGAATAGAGGCAATCTATGCTTTGAATAACTTGTGATTTCAATGGTGGGTAATTTTATTGTTACCTAAAAGAATTTTCTTCAAGGGAGTAGCAATGAGAATGAAAAATCCAACTAGGGAGTGAGAGAGTCAAAGAGATCCATGCAAAGCAAGTCGAATTGATTTTGTTCAAGGTGGCTGCATGTAGGGTTGTTACATGAGAAAAAGCTATGGGAATGTAACACTCCAAACTAGAATCATATTTTTTTGCAAGATGCTAGTGTGCTGCATAGATACCCACATGAAATACTCTTGTTCAAAAAAATTAAGATAGAAGATTAGAAACAACATAAAATTAATATAATGCATAATTCAAGTGTTAATGTTTTGAAATTAAACTATTTGCATCAAAAGGCTAAAGAGAAGATGTTGTGTAGTGTGAAATTGGAAGGGTGTGCAATTTACAACACTACACAATCTAACTAAAAAATAGCTAAATTTCTTTCTTTCCAAATACTAAAGAGAATTTTGACCCTCAAAGCATGTTAAATATAGGAAAATTTAAATGGAAGACAAGGCCAATCACCCAACAAAATTATATGCCATGACAATGGGTTAGGCTTAAAGGGCTTGAAGAAATCATGTATCAAAATTTGAGCTTCTTAACCTCTAGTGTAAAATTAAAAACATTTTTGAGAGTCTCGAACTATCCATAAAAAGGAGAGCAGGGATTGAGAACTCCCAAATGAGACAAGCAAGAGCTAAGTGAAAGACCTTGATAGAGAATGCACAATGCAAACTGAATCAACTTAGGCTCAAGAGTAGCCATCCAAATAGTCTAGAATAATTGATATCAAGCATCGAGAGAATATTGGACGTGCCAATGGTGTTTTAACTAATCCACCATTAGGAGATGAGGAATTGGCCACAAGTATCCCTTGTAGGGTCTATAATTACAAAATGGTGTTTTAGGATACTATTTCCAATCTTTCCAACAAGGCTTGCATGACCTCACTCTAAATTTTTGAACCATATGGGGAGTGATGACATCAATAATAGTCTAAATTGTCTCTTGATCCTAATTGGATAACTATAATTTTAACTTGGCATCGCTACTAAATAAATAGTTGATTAATTTAGAGGTTAATGTGCAATTATTTCCAGCCCAAAGAAGTTAGGGCTTGATGTACTCCCAAGCTTCTAAATTCTCTTGATAATAAATGTTACTTGTATTTATACAATATCCTTCATGGTAGAGAGGGTATAGAGTCCAAGTTCTTTTCAAGCTAGTCATCTAGTAAGCACTCCTAATGAAATAATGTTGGAAGTTGGAAGTTTGTCTTTGATGATGTTGTTTGGCAACATGAGCATGATGTGCATATACTACTTGATCCAGTGTTTTCATTGATTTCAACATTTTTATGATCACCCTAACATAAGGTAGAAGTATTGGTGGTGACTTTTTGTATAGTACAAGTTGATCCAAAAAGTATGGTTTGTCAGGAATTTGGCTAAGTATTTCCTTTAACAATTTTGTGGTTCAGTGCATCAATTTTTAGGTCCACACTTCACCGCACATTGGTATAATATTCTACTATTGTAACTACAGTTGTTAATTCATCAAATGCAATAGTATTCACATTTTTGTGACATTTTGTAAAGTTTCTAGAAAGATATGAATGGCAGTGTGCAACCCTATATATCACAATTAGCTTTTGTACAATGTACCAGTGTGGGAGATTCCACACTTCTTCGTGAATAATTATTTTGTTTTGTGATGATGAAGATAAGTTAATAAATGTTGGTTGAATGGGAATCCGAAGGGAGATCAAGCTTTAAGGTCGCATGTCTAGCAAATTGCATGCTCAATTAAAGACTTTGTATTTAGGTCTATTTTGGGCCGACCTAACACGTTTGTTGTTTTGTGGAGGATAAGAAAGTAACTCTATCTCATATAGGATTTATATTAGGTCCATACCGACCTATCTTGATGTAAATTGAATTTTGAATTTAGGTGCTAAGTGTGGATAAAATGCTTTGAGGATGACATGCTTAATTTTGTGTGTTACTTCTAATTAGGCTAACCTGATTGAAGTTTCACCTAATGTGGATATATATATATATATATATATATATATATAAGATTAACACCGAAAGTTTGAGAAGAGAAAAAAAAAGGAATGAGAATTATGGAGAATATAGAGAGTGTGTGAAGAATGAGATATGCAAATGTGGTGGAATATATAGCAAAGCAAAATTGTATGTGAATGGTGACATGTATGGTTGTTCACCTACATGTGTATGATGCAGTATTGAGCGGATTGTGAACAAAGCAGAGTATTGATTCAGATAAGTGTGTTGATCATTTATCTCAATGGAACTATAATCTGGCATATGATAGATGCTACTGTACCAATTCAAATAGGAAATGTTTCCAACCCCTCTTTGTTCTTTCTTTGTGGGCTGTGAGCCTTTTTCTAGACATTGTGTCCTAGTAGCGAGCCTTTCTATAGTATCTTATATTCGAATATAATATATTGTGAGCTAATCCTCACTGTGGTTTTTCACTTTTGAGTTTTCCATGTAAAAATATTGGTGTTCATGTGTCATGCTTTCATTCATTGCAGTTATTTGTATTATGATATTTGGATGGTTAATGTTTGATTAGTTTTTTGGAATATTGATTCACCCCCCTCTCAATATTTTGGGTGTTCAACAATTGGTATCAGAGCTTGGATCCTTGCAAGGAGCTTGACTACTTTGGGAAGATCTTGGAGTCTAAACACATGGATAACAAAAAGTATCCTACTCCTCTGAAAGAAATTTCTACAATTGAATACACAAAAGAGATTACATTCTAGACAAAGATGTAGAACTCAAAGTTGCTCTTGAAGATCTTAACAAGATTAAAAATGAGAATGGAGATCTAAAGGAAAATATCAAAGAGGCAAATGAATACATCAGGAAACCAAGGGAGCAAAATAAGAAATTTAGAGAGACATAAGGAATTCAATGAACATCTAAAGCAAGCAAATGAATACATCATCGGACTAAGAGTACAAGTGGAAGAAAATAAAATAATTAAAGAATGCTCAAATACAATGGTAAAAAGAAAGACTAATGAGAACACTAGGCTTGAACAAGAAGTGGTAAATCTAAGATCAGATTTGGAGAAAGTAAGAATTTATGAAGACAATTTCTACAATGCTTGATGAGATAAAGGAGGTTTGGGACTTGAAAACGAGGTGTGAAAGCTCTAAAGCATATCAGACATCTAATGAAAAGAAGATCAGTGAACTTGAAAAAGTTGAAGGCAAGAGGAACAATGGCAAGTTTTGAAATCAAAGAAGCAATGTTAGAAGAACCCCTATCAAACAACCAAATGCTCAAAGGTACTAATCGTTCAATGGTTTATGTTATTCTTGCAATAAATTTGGACATAGAGTTGTGGAATGTAGAAGTGGAGTGAATCAGAATGTCTCATCTTTTATTGGAAAATGTTTTACATGCAAGAAATTTGAACATAGAGCAAGTGAATGCAGAAATCAAATGATGAATAGATACAACAATTGTAGAATGATTCAATCCTTTAATGGTTGTTGCTATACATGTTATGGATTTGGACACAAATCTAATCAATGCAAATTCATAACAAATGGAAGGAACTACGATAAAAAAAAATCATATGCAACCACTGCAAAAAGCCTGAACATATTGCTAAATTTTGTAGAAGTAAGAACACAAGAAGAATGATCCTATGAAGAAAGATGAACTAGTCAAGAAAGTTGATCCAAATGAAGTGAAGAAGGAAATGGAAAAGATACGGAGAAATACATAAGAAACTGAGGACAAGGGAGAATCTGTATTGATCTCTAGTGCAGATGTTTCCTTCAGTAACTAAGCCCAGAGCTATGGCTGATGGGGAGCTTTACTGAAAATCATATAACCCCCTATCAATATAATGTTTCATGGTTTAACATGAAGAGATAAGATGAAGATGAATATTATTAATCTAGATTGGTGAAAAATATGGAAGAAAATATTTCAATGCAAAAATTTGTTGAGCTTCTTAAAGTTGATTATGCATATAAGCTTTCAAAGTTTACCAACTTTTTGTCTGAAGTATTTATTGTTGAAATGGGTCAAATCAAAGAGTTAAAAGCGTGCTTAGGAAGAAAAATTCATTTCATTATATGCATGCAAAGGGGAAGAGGGGTGCATAAGAAGAAGTTGAAAGGTTCGATGCGTCTCTCAGTAGCTAAACATCAAAACCCTAAAACTTGTCGAGTTGTGTAAGAGGTGCATTTTCTTGCACTCTCGGCGGAGTTTTATCGACTGAGGATATTAAAGCATATATTCATGGGAAAATGGAAGAAATTTCCTTCGGTAGGTTATTTCTTCTATGGAAAGGAGAGTTGGAAGAGAATGATGACACCATAAAACCATAATACAAAACCCTAAGTGAAAAGAGTTTGGATGTATGATGGAAGTTTCCATCATTTGAAAACATAGAGGTACACTAGAATGGTGTTAAGCAAAATTCATGATGAATCCATATGGATTGATGACCCATACTCAATAACCAAGGAAGCTATCAGAGATGTAATTGGTATGTGGTCCTCTGTACAAATTCCAGATAGAAAATCTATCAAGGTCAAGGATATAATGGAGAAGACAGGGGCTACCCTTGAAGAAAAGGAACTCATCTTGAACTCGACCAAAATAGAGATGATGAAGTCTCTACCATCATCATACACATTGCACGAGACATGATTGAAAATGGTGTTGACTATGATCTTTGTGAACTACTCTGATAATAATTGCCGAAAAACCTAAAGGAAATCAAGAAGAACAAGAAGCATACATTCAAGTATGGTACATTGGTGATTTGTCTACTTTTCTACTTTATGAAGGAAGTACCAGTGGTTGGAAATGTAGATTGGATAAATACAGAACTTGTTGCACATCAGATAGCAAATCATACAAGAAGACTAAGAGGTTTGAATGCTCAAGATGATGCTCTTGCGACATTCATTGGAATGTTTCAAAGGAGAATGAATGAAAGAGAGAATTCCTACGAGTGTGTTGGGAAGTTACTTAGGAGACATTAATTTTCTTGTCTCCACTAATTTTTGCTTCATGAAAGCAATTGAGCCCAAAACTATTTGGATTTCAGAATTAGACTATGAAGTGACTGAAGTAGAAGTTGTTCACTATGCAAAAGTTCTTCTAAAATTCCCTAGAGACCTCAGTAGACTAGGATTAGAAGATAGGATTAGAGTTGAAGTCTCTGATAGTTCTAGGAGGATGGGTAAGAAGAGAAAGAGCATTGTTAATCCTCTGTTTGAAGTTAAACAAGAAGTTACAGAGCAAGAAGATATAGACATGGCAGAAGGAAGAATGCACACAAATGATGCTCAACATGAGCATGAAACTATAGTCAGAAATATAAGTGCACAAGATATGGATGAAGCCATGAAATCCTTACAAGAGATAACCCCCTAAATAAGCATTGATGCATCATTATTTGCTATAGAAAATTTTAGAAACTTGGTTGATTCGTTCAAGGTTTTAGGTCTCTGGACTAAAAGGACAAGCTAGAAGTGAATTCGAGGTAAGGCCTATAGAGAAGAATCCAGAGGATATCACAAGGAAATGTAAAAATGCACATCATAGAGTTATGAAATGTTTGAAGGATGCTCAAACCCGTGAAGAAGAAGCATAAAGCCTACTTTCATATTGCTTAAAATTGTCGAATAACACATGAAGCATAAAGGACACCATGAGCTCAAATAAGGATAGTCAGAAATGGACAGGCATTATGCAGCTACATGACAATTTCTTTGCATTGTAGAATCAAAGAGAAGAAACAATCAGACAATATATGATGTTAAGGGACTTAGTGAAGATAAAGCATACTCATATCTCAAGTGCCCTTGCCAATATTGAAAAAATCTAAAGTATAAAACTCAATCCCAATATTGTGGAAGAAGGAGAAGAGACACTAATGGAGCTTGAATTATAGTGTAGGACTCTAGTAGAAGCAAAAATGCTTTGGGAAGAAGGAAGATCTACTTGGAAAGACATGTTGAAGAACCTCAAAGGGTCAACATCTTTAGATTGACAATTCTAACTTTTTATGCATTAAGGGGGAGTCAATATATATATATATAAGGGAGTATATTGAGGCTTTGCACACCCTTTTCCATTGATGTCAAAGGGAGAGAGCTAATGGAAAAAAATTTGGGGAGTGATAGCTACATTTTTGGGAGAGATATGTGTAAGGGGGAGGCAAGTTTTTGAAACAAGCTTTTTTCAAAAAAAAATTTGATATGCATGTTGCCATCAATGACAAAGGGGGAGATTGTTGGAAGTTGGAAGGTTGTCATTGATGATGTTGTTTAACAACATGAGCATGAGGTGTATATATTACTTGATTGAGTGTTGTCATTGATGTCAACATTGTTATGATCACCCTAACATAAGGTGAAAGTATTGGTGGTGAATTCTATACAGTACAAGTTGATCTGGAAAGTATGGTTTGTCAAGAATTTGGCCAAGTATTTCTTTTGACAATTTTGTGGTTCAGTGCATCAATTTTTGTGTTCGCACTTCACCGCACGTTGGTATAATCTTCTACAATTGTAACTATAGTTTTTAGTTCATCAAATGTAATAGTATTCAAGTTTTTATGACATTCAGTAAAGTTTCCAGAAAGATATGAATGACAGTGTGCAAACCTATATATCGCAGTTATCTTTTGTACAATGTACCAACGTGGGAGATTCTGCACTTCTTCGCGAATAATTATTTTGCTTTGCGATGATGAAGATAAGTTAATAAATTTTGTTTGAATAGGAATTTGAAGGGAGATTGAGCTTTAAGGTCACACATTTGGTGAATTGCATGTTCACTTAAAGACTTTGTGTTTAGGTCTATTTTGGGGTGACCTAACACGTTTGACGTTTTGTGGAGGATAAGAAAGTAACTCTGATGAGTCCATTTATTAGTCCATTTCTTTATGTTTTTATGCATGTTTAACAAACATTATCAAACAATCCTTTCAGACATATTCTTATGCTATGCTATATTTTTATGCCTATTATACAACCTTCGACCTAAATTAGAGTAATGAAAATATTGTTATGATATAGTAGCATTGCATGATTTATATGTGGATATGTATGAAATGTGATTGGAATTCTATGTTTAATCATGGTGGTTAGCTTTGTGTATATGTTTTATGGATTAACCTCTTGCAACCCAAGAAGACACTGTAACCTGCAACAACTGAAAGTTGTAACCCACAGCCAAAGGAGGTCTTGGACAGTGAAATAGGGGAAGTGCTAGAACAAGTTGAGTGTAATAACTACCATGTGGAGACACCTGATGGAGTTAGTCGTGCATCATTATGACAGCTAATAAGGTGCTAAAGAAGAAGAATTATTTTATTGATAGGATTTTGGATAATTGATTATGTGTTCCACGTGCAGATCTATTTTATAGATTTTTAATCCTATTTGAACTCTTATTTATTTTCGTATGCAGTTTGGATGATTCAATCTTAATTATATAGTTTGATATCTAGGGAGTTGTAGTTAATGATTTCAGTTAAGAGTTGTGTTTAGAATAAACTCCCCTGTGCCTATGTATATCCGGTGGTTGAGTCTTTAGATAGTTAGTTGATTAATATCATATTGGTGGATCTGTTATCAATTACTTCTTAGTTTTCAGTTGTAACCTACAAACATGTTGATTGTTTAGAAATGATTTTCTTGAATACAATTTTTGAGCAATATTTTAAGTGATCTTTTGGAATGCAAAACGAATGAAGTTCAAGTTGATATGGTTGCATAGAATCTTAAGATTTAGACTTAGTTTTAGTTAAGTGAAGATAGCCACTTGAGCTTGCCACTTAAGGTAACCGTTCTTCACTACATTTATGGTTGTTTTATTTCTATTTTGTAGTTATTTTCATTTATCATTATTTCATAAATTGCATGTAAGTTAAAATAGATTCTCATATTTTGATTATTAGTAATGATTATTCATTTGCATGAATGCATTAAATTGACTTGTAGTACTCTGGAGGATAGATTAGGTTTAGTTATCATTTTTGAGTTAGTTTCAATAATTATCAATTAGCAGTAGTTCAACTACAAACTATGTTGTAGGCACCCATAGCCACGAGTGCCAGTTTACTTCTTTCATTGTTATGTGTTTTTGTGATTTTCCAGCAAGTAGAATACCTTTAATAGGATAACATAGGTAACCTCAGGTCTTTGAAGGCACATATAGTGCCAACACCATCACAAGTTTACAAGCCCTGGTTGACAATTTAATGAAGTCTTTACAATGTTGAGTGGATTGTTCAAGCGCTAGTCATTCCTCTGAATTGTGTGGTTTCTAACAAGTTTACCAGATACTAGTTTAGACTCTACAAACTCTATCTCATATGGGATTTATATTAGGTCCATTGCGACCCATATTGATGTAAATTGAAATTTGAATTTAGGTGCTAAGTGTGGATAAAATGCTTTGAGGATGACATGCTCAATTTTGTGTGTAACTTCTAATTAGGCCGACCTAATTGAAGTTGCACCTAATCTTATATATATATATAAGATTAACACCGAATGTTTGAGAAGAGAAAAAAAGGAATGAGAACTATAAATAATATAAAGAGTGTATGAAGAGCAATATATGCGAATGTGGTGGAAGATGTAGCAGGGTAGAATTGTATGTGAATGTTGACATGTATGGTGGTTCACCTACATGCTTGCGATGTAGTATTGAGCAGATTGTGAACAGAGCAAAGTAATAATTCAGATAACTGTGAAGATCATTTTGTATCACAATGGAACTATAATCTAGCATATGATAGATGCTATTGTATTAGTTCAAATAGGAAGTGTTGCCAACCCCTCTTTGTTCTTTCTTTATGGGCTGTGAGCCTTTTTCTGGACGGTGTGTCCTAGCAGTGAACCTTTATGTAATATCTTATATACGGATGTAATATATTGTGAGCTAATCCTCACCGTAATTTTTCACTTTTTGGTTTTCCACGTAAAAATATTGGTGTTCATGTTTCATGCTTTCATTCTTTGCAGGGTAAAAGCACAATAGTGTGTCACACTTTTAGTCAAATAAATGGTTTCAAGAGAATTGTTTCCGACCGAAAGCTTTTCATTCGAGTGGCTTTCAGCTGAAACCACGTGGCAGTGACATGGCACCAATGTGGCAGTACCTTTCTAGCCAGAAGGGTTTCGGCTGAAAGCCACTCAATCGAAAAGCTTCCGACTGGAAACAAGAATAATAAAATAAAATAAAAAGGGCCCGACCATTTTGCATGCTCGGGTAAAATTGTTCCAATTTGAGAGGACCTCAGCCAAAGGAGGTTTTTGAAGTGTTGATAAATAGCAAGAAGACCTCGTATTGTGAGCGCATTTTCCAAGTTCTTTTCCACCATTTTTGCTCTTGTGCTCTTGGTGGGTAACGTGTTGGTGTTTGTGAGTTGGGAAAATATTTTGAGCCGAAGGAGATGTGTTTTTTTTTTATTAGGTGAATGTTGGCTTGATATGGATTTGTGTGATTTATGTGAAATAAATGTATTGTAGTATGAATATTTGTGAAAGTTTTGTTTTTGGGAATAAAAAGTGACAATGGATGTGTCTATTATGTTTTTGGGTGTAATAGGTGAATGACAAAGTATGTTTGTGAAATGAATAAAACCCTTGACGCAAAGTTATAATCAAATGGTTTTTTGGCTTGAATAGTTTAAATGTGGTTAAACTGTGTTATATGCCCTTTAATGGTAAATTCAAAATTTGAGGTTTTCAATTTTTGGTTTATAGAAATGTAAATTTGGGGTTTTCAATTTTGGGTTTATAGAAATGGAAATTTGGGGTGTTTAGTTTTGGGTTTATTGAAATGGAAATTTGGGGTTTACATACATATATACATGTTCATGCACATAAAAAAAACCCATATGAAAACCCAAAATTAACCTAGATGGCCACTATTGTTTGCCTATAAAAAAACCCAAATACAAAACTCTAAAATGAAAGAACATGCATACATACATACACACTTGAACATATAAACTGGCATATATACACATACACACATATACAAAACTGATATTTTTAAGTTGAATGTACCATTATAAATGTTGCAAGTAATTGATTAAAGGATAGTGGCATTGCTTATTGAAGACAAAACATTAGTGAAATTGATAAAATAATTTACAAATAGGCTAATGAACATTATAAAAAACAAGCTTAAGAGGAAAAAAATTTGTAAACAACACGTCTTAAAACTCCAACCTAAAAGAAATTCTCAATAGTAACTGTATTAAATCTTAGCAACATAAGTTGAAAATATAAGCTTTTCATAATGAAAAAAAATCATGGAGACTCTAAAACATCTAGCAGCATGGGTAAATTCTAGTGTGACCAAGAAATGTCCTTACCACTTCATCCAGGTCAGGGCCTACATAATCAGCCCAGTTGTGCATCAACATGACCACAAAATCCTTTTGAACCTCAAAATACACATGATAATAATTACAAACTTGTTGAAGCATGATTAATGTTTGAGTCATACTCAAGACAAATGGGAAATTTTATATCCTTTTGATCATTATATGAAGATGTGCACCCAATCATATTAATAATGCCATTCTTAACCCTATGATTTAATTTACCTTATAGTGCAATCTAATATTCTTATATTAGTCTAGCTTATTGACTATGTAATATTCACTCACTACTTTATGATCTTTATGGTCAACAATAAGATATCAAGAGATGCCTTACTATATGATTGTAAATTTGATTTGTCTCTAAACTTGGTCTCAACAACACCATTGAATTAAATGATAGTTTCCTTCTATTTAATCATACAACAATATGGTACAAGTCCCTTAGTTCACTTGATAGTTCCAATATTGGGGTTCTTATACCTAAGAGGTCTATAGAAATCATGTAGTCATATAAAACCTGTGTACCACAAAATTCAAAGCAAATTACCTAAAGGTATCAACTTGCAAGATCAAAATATTTATGTAATATAGTATTATTTCCAATAATGAGTTCAATATCACCTACATTCTTAAGTAACCATAAGCCACAACTTATATTAAGCATATATTTTATTCTTCATTCATATTATATAAGTTATCAAGTACTAGTAGAGATATAACCTAGACTTCTTTGCCACCTTGTTTCACTTAAAGTCTCAACATAGAGATGTCATGAGCTCAAGGCAAGATCCTATTTTATCTTCCATATTTGTCTACTTGAAATTCCAAGCACTTGGATATTCTAATAATTAACCATTGATTATAGTAAATTATCAGTTTACGAATTTCTCACAATTCCAACTTTCACACACCAAATATTCTAATGTTCAAGTTCTTGAGCACCTTACTAGATATTAGTTACCTCTAGATTTTGATTTATAAATACTTATAAAGCATGGTTTTGAACATCGATGTAGAAATCATAATTGTTGAGAGGGGGATTTCATTCCTCATAATGGCATTGTTGTACCCCTTCCCAATATTGTACCTTGAATTTGTCAGATTCCTCCTAGGCAACAATGGACGCCATACCTTTTTCAATGTAATTGAACATTTTTTCTCCTCTCTCCCAACACATGCTTTCATTTTTATCATGCCCATGCTTTTGTAATTAATTGTGTCCTTACCTTTTAACCAAATTTTTTCTTGTCTTAAAAGGGCCACTGTTGTTTCAATATGAGTTAACATTTCTGTTTTATATTTGCTCAAAAAAACTCATCATTAGTCATTACAAATTCTTCTAGATTAGTTATTACAAATTAGATTTCTAGATTAGCATCATCTACTAAAACTCATCTTTAGTCATTATAAATTCTTCTAGATTAGCTATTACAAATTCTTATAGATTAACATCATCTTCTAAACCCTAAAATCTACCAATTGTCCCATTCATCTAACCCAATTTGAATTTTAACCTTAACCCTAAAATTAACTCTAACCTTTTTTCAATCTTACTTGACCCTGATTGATCTCTAACCATTGTTGAACCTTAATTAAACCCTAATTAAATTGTAACCTTTACCTAACCCAGTTCTCTAAATAAATAAGGTCCTAATTTTAATCGCACATGTGTGTATGTGTGTACATACATGTACATATATGTATGTACATGTACATGTATACATACATGTACATATATGTATGTGCATGTACATGTATACATACATATGCACAAGTGTATACATGTATGTACATACATACAATCTACCTAAATTTACATTTCTATAGACCAAAAATTGAAAACCCCAAATTTCCAGTACACCATGTGTACATGTATGTATACATATGTGTATGTACATGTGTGTACATATATGTGTATGTGTGTATGTATGTATGTACATATATGCACGTACATGTGTGTGTATGTATGTATGCATATATGTGTATGTGTGCATGTAATGTATACATACATATATGTACATGTGTGTATGTATGTAGACATCTAAATTTAATCACTCCCATATGATTAAATTTACTCCCCTTTCGTCTATCATATTAAATATTAATTTATTAAATTAATATTACACTTTTTGTCTCATATCTATAAAGTATTTAATTTAATAATTAAATGTTTTATCTTTCACTCTCTTTCTTCCTTAAATTAAACAAACACCAATTTATTTAATTTAGTCTTTTTCCCTTTGATTTAAAATCAATTTAAAATTCTTCTATTTTCTCTCTCCTGTCGCTATCTTCCATGAGATTCGTTTCTAATCTGAATTAATTTAATTAATTCATTATTATTATGCGCATCCTCTTAATCAAAGATTATGTCACATCCTCCTACATTTGCCACTTGCCTCTAATCTTCCATTAATTAGTCTAATCCAATATTTGCACAACCTTAACCAAGGTCATTAGCCATATTTAGCACCACTTTTTAGCCAACCTTTGCATTTACCTCCTTTTAGCATTGAACCTCTTTCCCATGTGAATTTTTAATTCACATTTATTTATCCTAGATCCTAAGGCTTCTAGAACCTTGGACTTGTCACATCTTCCACATATGACCAAGTCCCACCTTTTTGGAGTCACCTTTTATTCTTTAGATTCTCCTAAGAATATGAATT